>VMBQ01001767.1:138175-166469 GCA_007657795.1 Dreissena rostriformis
AATGCTTGTGCGTAAATTGTCATCCCAGATTAGCCTGTGCAGTCCGCACAGGCTAATCAGGGACGACAATTTCCGCTTTTATGGAATTTTTCGTTTAAATGATGTCTCTTCTTAGCGAAAATGCAGTTTAGGCGGAAAGTGTCGTCCCGGATTAGCCTGTGCGGACTGCACAGGCTAATCTGGGATGACACTTTACGCACAAGCATTTTGCCCAGTTTTCTTAGAACACGCCACATTTAGAGAACACCAATCCTGTTATTTCTTACCGCTTGAGAAAAGAATATTATAACGAGTGTCTTAACAGAAAACATGTCTTCCAATGCATCGACATTATTGTTTTTTATAAATTATAGAATTGCATATCTCAAGTAATTAGTATACTGTAAAATGAACGCCCGCTTGATCCCAACAAGGGCGTTATTGTGATTTCGCGATTTAGGGTCTATTTAAGAAATAATCGACGGGTAAACGTTGGTTATTGCGGTAATAACTAACGGTATGGAGTTTCGATGCGTAGTAATTTAAAACTATCAATGCCGCCCAAAGAACGAGTACCTGCTTTCGAACCCTTGAGTGTACAACATGGAAAATAAATAAGTCACACGTTTTGACCATGGTCAGGTGACTTATTGCAGCAGCCGAAATGTGTAAATTGTCAAGCAAAGTTGAGAACAAAAATTAAACCATTTTTTTTTTATAGTTGTTTTAATGAAAATTATTATATTTGTAAAAGGCATTAAGAAATACAAGGATTTTTACGTGTTTTATGATTAATCTACTTATTCTTCCTGTTTTTGACGCATTTTCGTCCATTTGCCGCTACGCGCGAGTCGTCGTAAACAAATTACTTATACACAAAAACGGTGACGTAGAGCGCGTGCGCGCATGCGCATAAAATAAATGTAAACACATGAAGGGTTCGATAAAGATGAGGTTCGTGAAGAGGTACTTTAACGATAATATAAAACCTAGGCACTTTGTGTCCAATCGCACATTCTCGGCCTTTTCCGTCAAACATCGGATATCGATTATTTATAATCTGCGAGGGGTACCGAATGTTTGTGTCGCAGGCCTCCGATGGAAGAGCGAGTTGGGGCAGTCAGGTCGAGTTTATCCTCACGCTGGTTGGTTTAGCAGTCGGTCTGGGCAATGTGTGGAGGTTCCCGTACCTCGTCTTCAGAAATGGAGGAGGTGAGTTAACCCATTTATGCCTAGTGGACTCTCCTACCCTTCTAAATTGGATCAATTTATTTACAAAATAAGGGATGTCTAGTATATTTATTTCTATATTTAGAATATTTGTCAAAGACATTCCTTTAAGCAAACAGCGCAGACCCTGATGAGACGCCGCATCATGCGGCGTCTCATCTGGGTCTACGCTGTTTGCCAAGGCCTTTTTTTCTAGACGCTAGGCATAAATGGGTTAAAATTTGCATGGATCTTAAAATCTTAAAATACCAGTCAGGAAGCATTGTTGTGTTGTTGTTGTTTTCTTTTATTATTATCATTTTGTTTTTTAGTGCAATGTTAAGTGCTATAAGTGAATTATTGGTAGGTGCACTGTTTGAACAAAATTAAGGCTTTTGTTGTTATTTGTTCACTACAGTGAACATAATAACCACATGACCTATTATTCACACTGTACCAGTAGGCGTATATTTTTTAGTATGAACATGTAGAGGACTGAAGAAGCAAAATACAAAACAATAGAATTTTTTTTATACAATTTAATAAAACAATTGCATTTAACATATAATAAAGATTCGATTGTAATTATAAGTATAAGACACACTAATACTTATGGTATTTTGTTCACTGAACTACAATTTTTATATTGTAAAAAACATTTTAAATGTTTGTTTGTTTTTCTGTACAGTTATATGATGCTTATGTGTAAGTTTATTTTAAAGCAGTTGGTNTTTTTCTGTACAATTATATGATGCTTATGTGTAAGTTTATTGTAAAGCAGTTGGTCACTTGCAATGCATAACACACGCCATGCTACATTAAAAGTTTCTCTCCTGTTGGTGCAGCTGATTTATCACTTTGTTTATATAGTATGTATTACAAACCACATGCTACATTAAAAGTTTCTCTCCTGTTGGTGCAGCTGATTTATCACTTTGTTTATATAGTATTTAAATGAGCCTAGCGCTGTGAAAACCGGGCTTAATACATGTGCGTAAAGTCCCAGAATATCCTGTGCAGTCCGCACAGGCTNATGCTACATTATAAGTTTCTCTCCTGTTGGTGCAGCTGATTTATCACTTTGTTTATATAGTAAGTATATGAGCTTCGCGCTGGGAAAACCGGGCTTAATACATGTGCGTAAAGTCCCAGAATAGCCTGTGAAGTCCGCACAGGCTAATCAAGTACGACACTTTCCGCTTTTATGGCGATTTTCGTCTAAACAATATCCTCTTAGCCTGCACGGACTGCACAGTATACACTGGGGCGACGCTTTATGCACATGCATTAAACCCCGTTTTTTTCCCGAGAGAGGCTAATCTGTACGCCGTGGTGTTACCAGGTGCGTTCCTGATCCCCTACTTCATGAGCCTAGTCATCCTGGGCATCCCGCTGTTCTTTATGGAGCTGAGCTTCGGGCAGTTTGCCAGCCTGGGACCCATCAAAATATGGGCCATCAACCCTGCAATGAAGGGTAGCAACCTAAGAGTGTGGTGTATATTCACCCATTTATGCCCAGTGGACTCTCCCATCCTTCTAAATTGGATCAATTTATTTCCAAAATTAGTACTTGTCTAGTATATTTATTTCTATATTTAGAATATTTCTAACAGAAATTCCTTTAAGCAAACAGCATCATGCGGCGTCTCATCTGGGTCTACGTCGTTTGCCAAGGCCTTTTTTTCTAGACGCTAGGCATAAATGGTTTAAACAAATATATTTGCTACATGTGTGTATTAAATGTGTTTGATTTTATATGTGCATATAATCATCTTGTTTCTTTCCAGAATTTAATGATTATGTGGAATTGTATATACTTGTATTGTTTTATGAAAACGATCCATCGGTATATGACGTGTTCGTTTCGAAACGTTGAAAGGGGACTTTCAAATAAGCGCATCGGTGGTTCAGTGGTAATGCTCGCCTACCACGCGGGCGGCCCGGGTTCGATTCCCGGCCGATGAACGTTTTATATACTATTATAAATACTGTATTTGATTGTTATACATAATGAAGAATAATGATTAATGTAACGTTCTTCATTTATCTTTCCTCAAAAAGTGTCATTAATATGTAAAATGAACGTAAACAGTAAATTGCTCGATTTTCGAGATGTGTGTTTCTCGTTCGAATACCGAACTATCCTAGCGTTTAAAACACCCTTATTTTTCACATGTATGTTCAAGACACTTCGGTGGAATTATCACACAAAACCCTCAATATTAAATTTAAAAAAAACCCAGGGCAAAGTAGAACGAACATCCAGACATTTTAATTAGTTTGATACAGCCTAACAACTGCAAAATATTAGGGCTCGTCTGGGATTTGACTCCGGGACCTCTCGCACCCGAAGCGAGAATCATACCCTATACCAACGAGCCACTCTTCACTAACCTAGCTTCATCGCAGTATGATAAGAAAGTTCAAACAGTTAGATTGCCAGTAATTGGAAGTAATTTAAACGCGTTGTAGTTGTTTTATCAACGGTGATTTAATGCTTACTGTGCTTCAAAAAGCACGTACAGATAAGTATGGCTCGTTGGTACAGGGGTATGATTCTCGCTTAGGGTGCGAGAGGTCCCAGATTCAAATCCCGGACGAACACGACTTTTTGATTGCATGTGTTTCTATTTTACGTAAAAAAATGACAAAATATGCTTTTGAATCGTTAAGAGATATTATTAAGTCGATTTGCAGTCGTGATGATATGCAATGCTCGTTGGTCTAGGGGTTTGATTCTCGCTTCGGCTACGAGAGGTTNATTGTCGCCATCGTACTATCGCACTGTCGCCATCGTAAAGTCGCACTGTCGTCATCGTACTATCGCATTGTCGCATTGTAGCCCTCTGGATTTTAATGTGTAACCACGATGGCCCTTACGGTATTCCGTAAAAACGGGACGTCCCCTGTATATTGCGCTATCCCCCGTATCAAAAATGACAGTTGAACTTAATAATTAAATTATTTGAAACGGATTTATCTTCAAATAATTAAGTTCTTCAGAATTAAATGTATACTCTCAGACGCTGTTTTCTTTGCATTCTGCTGAAACAAGAATTACAGTAAGGTTTGCATACACACATTCTTATATCAGGACTATCGCTACTTTAACTATAACAAGAGCTGTCAGAGGTATTCGAAGTGTTCGAATAGATACACATATAGTGGAAAGTGGAACGTTTTATATGTACAAGAGTTTCCCAAGATATGCCCCATTTATTAGGAAAATATGACATGACCGTGCCTAAACAATTGATGTGCGTACAAATCAACCCAATTCTACATTTTGTGATAAATTCTACCGACACATCATACCCCACTTGTCAAGAGAACATACTAGTATATTATTTATTTTAAAAACACAGAGAACAATATAAAATAAGATAACAAAATAGCTTTAGGTCATAAGATAAAATCAGCAAACTGTAAGAAAAGTCAAGAAATTTATTGTGAAGAATGGCGGCAAGCCTTTGAGAAAACATTTCACGTTATATGCATGCATATTTTGAACAGAATAAAATTGTACTTTGTTTCACATGCAGAAAATCGATCGTTTATAAAAAAAACAACAGTAAATACTTATTTACTATAATGTGATTAAAACACGGTACTGTTATAGTTCACGATGCTCACGACACGTTTGTAACTTTCGCAAAACCCGCTTACACTTGCTTCGTACGATACATGTTTTATATTTTATAATATAAGTCTCGATCTGAGAAAACTGGGTTTAATGCATGTGCGTAAAGTGTCGTCCCAGATTATCCTGTGTAGTCCACACTGGCTAATCAGGCACGACACTTTCCGTATTTTTCGTTTAAATGAGGTCTCTTCTTAACGAAAATCCATTGTATGCGGAAATTGTGTTCCCTGATAAGCCTGTGCGGACTGCGGACACTTTACGCACAAGCATTTTTAGCCCAGTTTTTCCAGGACGCGGCTCATATCATTATCTGTGTGCAGGTCTGGGTGTCTCCATGGTGATCGTGTCCGCCTTCATCGCTCTGTACTACAACGTGATCATCTCCGTGTGCGTCTACTACTTCTTCGCGAGTATGACCAGCAAGCTTCCCTGGAGCACGTGCGAGGACTTCACGTGGGCCTCCTGCTACTNTGATTTATCACTTTGTTTATATAGAATGTATATGAGTTGGTGCAGCTGATTTATCACTTTGTTCATATAGCATGTATATGAGGCTCGCGCTGGGAAAACCGGGCTTAATACATGTGCGTAAAGTCCCAGAATATCCTGTGCAGTCCGCACAGGCTAATCAAGTACGACACTTTCCGCTTTTATGGTGATTTTCGTCTAAACAATATCCTCTTATTGAAAATCCAGTTAAGGCGGAAAATGTCGTCCCTGATTAGCCTGCACGGACTGCACAGTATACACTGGGGCGACGCTTTACGCACATGCATTAAACCCCGTTTTCCCCCGAGAGAGGCTAAGCTGTACGCCGTGGTGTTACCAGGTGCATTCCTGATCCCCTACTTCATGAGCCTAGTCATCCTGGGCATCCCGCTCTTCTTTATGGAGCTGAGCTTTGGGCAGTTTGCCAGCCTGGGACCCATCAAAATATGGGCCATCAACCCTGCAATGAAAGGTAGCAACCTTAGAGTGTGGTGTATATTAACCCATTTATGCCCAGTGGACTCTCCCATCCTTCTAAATTGGATCAATTTATTTCCAAAATTAGTACTTGTCTAGTATATTTATTTCTATATTTAGAATATATCTTACAGAAATTCCTTTAAGCAAACAGCATCATGCGGCGTCTCATCTGGGTCTACGTCGTTTGCCAAGGCCTTTTTTTCTAGACGCTAGGCATAAATGGTTTAAACAAATATATTTGCTACATGTGTGTATTAAATGTGTTTGATTTTATATGTGCATATAATCATCCTGTTTCTGTCCAGAATTTAATGATTATGTGGAATTGTATATACTAGTATTTTTTTTTATGAAAACGGTCCATCGGTATATGACGTGTTCGTTTCGAAACGTTGAAAGCGGACTTTCAAATAAGCGCATCGGTGGTTCAGTGGTAATGCTCGCCTGCCACGCGGGCGGCCCGGGTTCGATTCCCGGCCGATGAACGTTTTATATACTTTTATAAATACTGTATTTGATTGTTATACATAATGAAGAATAATGATTAATGTAACATTCTTCATATATCTTTCCTCAAAAAGTGTCATTAATATGGAAAATGAACGTAAACAGTAAATTGCTCGATTTTCGAGATGTGTGTTTTTCGTTCGAATACCGAACTATCCTAGCGTTTAAAACTCCCTTATTTCTCGCATGTATGTTCAAGACAGATCGGTGGAATAATCACACAAAACCCTCAATATTAAATAAAAAAAAAAAGCAATGCAAAGTAGAACGAACATCCAGACATTTTAATTAGTTTGATACAGCCTAACAACTGCAAAATATATGGGCTCGTCCGGGATTTGACTCCGGGACCTCTCGCACCCGAAACGAGAATCATACCCTATACCAACGAGCCACTCTTCATTAACCTAGCTTCATCGCAGTATGATAAGAAAGTTCAAACAGTTAGATTGCCAGTAATTGCAAGTTATTTGAACGCGTTGTAGTTGTTTTATCAACGGTGATTTAATGCTTACTTCACTCACATGCACGTACAGATAAGTATGGCTCGTTGGTGTAGGGGTATGATTCTCGCTTAGGGTGCGAAAGGTCCCGGATTCAAATCCCGGACGAACACGACTTTTTGATTGCATATGTTTCTATTTTACGTAAAATAATGACATAATATGCTTTTGAATCGTTAAGAGATATTATTAAGTCGATTTGAAGTCATGATGATATGCAGTGCTCGTTGGTCTAGGGGTTTGATTCTCGCTTCGGCTACGAGAGGTTCTGCGTTCAAATCCCTGAGCCCAACACAATTCTCGTTTCCTTTTCTTATATAAGCATTAATAAAATATTTGTTTGTTTGTTTGTTTGTTTGTCATATATTCATTAACATATATAAAACACTAGCGTGTTTACCCTAATTAAGGAATATACGTAGGATCACAAAACCATCTATTGACTATTGGTAACAAGGTGGAAGCAGAACTAAGGTGTCGATCCCCTGATTTAACCTACCTAGACTTCGAGGTGTCTCTAAAACGGGACGTCCCCTGTATCTTGCGCTATCCCTCGAAGCAAAAATGACAGTTACACTTAATAATTAAATTATTTGAAACGGATTTATTGTCAAATTATTAAGTACTTCAGAATTAAATTTATAGTCTCAGACGCTGTTTTCTTTGCATTCTGTTAAAACTAGAACTGAAATTTCTGAAGATACAGAAATGTTTGCATACACACAATCTTATTTCAGGAAAATCGCTACTTTAACTATAACAAGAACTGTCAGAGTTATTCGAAGTTTTCAAATAGGTACACATATAGTTGAAAGAGGAACGTTTGAAATGTAAAAGAGCTCCCCAAGATATGCCCCATATATTATGAAAATATGACATAACCGTGCCTTAACAATTTATGTGCGTACAATTCAATCCAATTCTAGATTTCGTGAACAATTCTAATGACACATCATACCCGACTTGTCAAAAGAGTATACTAGTATATTATTTATTTTAAAAACGCAAAGAACAATATAAAATAACGTTACAAAATAGCTTTATGTCATAAGATAAAATCAGCAAACTTTAAGAGAAGGAAAGGCAAAAGTCAAGAAAGTTTATTGTAAAGAATGGCGCCAAGCCTTTAAGAAAACATTTCACATAACATGCATGCATATTTTGAACAGAATAAATTGTACTTTGTTGTACATGCAGAAAATCGACCGTTAATAAAAAAAACAGTAAATACTTATTTACTATAATATGATTAAAACACGTTACTGTTATAGTTCACGATGCTCACGACACGTTTGTTACTTTCGTAACACCCGCTTACACTTGCTTCGTACGGTAGATGTATCATATTCTATAATATAAGTCTCGCTCTGAGAAAACTGGGTTTAATGCATGTGCGTTTAGTATCGTCCCAGATTACCCAGTGCAGTCAGCACAGGCTAATCTTGGACAACAATTTCCGCTTTTTTGTGTGTTTTTTTTTTAAAGGTAGTCTCTTCTTAGCGAAAATCCAGTTTAGGCGGAAATTGTCGTCCCTGATAAGCCGTTGTGGACTACACGGGCTAATCTGGGATGACACCTTACGCACATGCATTAGCCCAGAACGCGGCTCATATATAGCTACATTATATATAATGCAGGTCTCGGTTTCTCGATGGTGATCGTGTCCGCCTTCATCGCTCTGTACTACAACGTGATCATCTCCGTGTGCGTCTACTACTTCTTCGCGAGCATGACCAGCAAGCTTCCCTGGAGCACGTGCGAGGACTTCACGTGGGCCTCCTGCTACTGCAGGGACTCCACCATGAACAACTCCGACCCGAACCCCTGGAACTCAACCAGACTGGAATGCGGTAGGTTGTATATACAAAAAAATCAACGACGTAACGTTACTATATGTCGTTCACGACACTTCCTGTGTTTATTTAATACTACTGATAAAAACTATGGAAAAAACATATGCATTATTTAAAAAATAAAAACAAACAAAAGTAAAGTGTTTGTAATGAATATTTTATTTGATTGTGAGTTATGGATATAGCTCGCCGCCAATACTTACCAAATGATACGTGTGTACTCCTTTGGCATATATTGCACGTTTTAATTGTGCCCTTCATTCATGATCGATGTAGTTTGTGAATATGTGTTACGAGATAAATGACAATGTTACGTTATAGCACTTTATAGATTTAACCCGATTTCTTAACGAAAACTTATGGATTTATCATAGCGGCATTTTTGCCACTTTTTTTTTTAATTTAAACAACTTTGTTGAAATAATTTACTCATCAGTGTTAATATCGGCCTGTTATACAAGACAAAACATAAACTGGAATTTGATTTAAAACAAAAATTATTACAACAACTGAAACTAAAGCACCGTTTCCCAAACTCAACAATGAGCGACTATTTAAAACTCGCTATGATAGTGTATGACCTGTGATTATGCTTTTACACTGTAAAAAAAACACATTTCGTTTATTTGATGTGTTTACTCGTTGAACAATTAAGGGAATAATCTATGTGTTCACGGCATCATAGATTTGTATAATATGTGGTACCACAGTATACCGGTATTTATTGTATTATGTTCAACACTAAATGAGAATATGTTATTTCAGTGCCGTGCTGTACATAATATTACTAATTGGAATAATTTAAACGGAAAACGACTTAAATGAAACAATTCAACATTGTACAATTACTTGATTCTTTGATAAATGTATGGTTATATTTCCATGTTTAGTGAGGCAATTCAACGAAACGCCATTTGAGCGAGACAAAGTCACCAGCCCCAGTGAGGATTATTTCAAGTGAGTATATATTTGAAGAAAATTAAAAATCAAAATAAAATATTCGCCAAAAAAGCAATCAAGACAGTTAAACCAAAAATATAGTTTTCTAAACACACTCCTTTCTTTGAGCTTGCTGTTTTATTGTCATACATTGCAGTACATATATACTTACTGAAATCAATTGCGTCATAATCTGCGAATTACGTTATCTGCAATATGTATTCGTTGTGTCATTGTATTTTGCTATTTAAACGGTGTGAATACGGTGTCAGTCACATTTGTGTCGTGTTTTGGGACGACAATTTCCGCTTTTATGGAATTTTTCGTTTCTTAGCGAAAATCCAGATTTGGCGGAAAGTGTCGTTCCGGATTAGCCTGTGCGGACTGCACAGGCTAATATGGGATGACACTTTACGCACACGCATTTTGCCCAGTTTTCTCAGAACACGCCCCATTTTAGATTGTATAGTGCGTGTTATTTAGTTCGTCTTAATCAGTGTTTAATTGACAATTGTAAATGAAATGTCGTTGTCGTCTGTATATGTTCGTACGTCACCAGTAAATTATGGCTGTCCATTATTGGTTAAATGCCGTCATCGATGAGTCTATTGTTCCCATCAATATTCCAAATGCTGTAATCAATAGATTCAATCATCATATTTTACAATGTCTTCAATTTAAGCCGCCGGGTCCTGCATCTTTCGCCGAATTTAGCAGACAGCGGCACGGTACGATGGGACCTCGCGTTGTGCCTACTGCTCTCCTGGACAATCGTGTTCCTCGTACTAACTAAGGGAATTAAATCTTTGGGAAAGGTACTCCTTGTGTTTCTTAAAATTGTCATGGACATTTTAATTGCAGCTCATTTCACGTGTGAAAGTAAATATTTTAGAAACGGTTTGTCCACATCTTCCATTATTTAAGTCTAACGGTTTGTCCACATCTTCCATTATTTAAGTCGAACGGTTTGTCCACATCTTCCATTATTTAAGTCTAACGGTTTGTCCACATCTTTCATTATTTAAGTCTAACGGTTTGTCCACATCTTTCCTTATTAAAGTCTTACGGTTTGTCGACATCTTCCATTATTAAAGTCGAACGTTTTTTCCACATCTTTCATTATTTAAGTCTAACGGTTTGTCCACATCTTCCATTATTTAAGTCTAACAGTTTGTCCACATCTTCCATTATTTAAGTCTAACGGTTTGTCAGATAACTACAATTTATGTTCTGATATGTCTAATTAATGGTATACATTGCATAGGCTAAGTCCGTGTTTCAGGTTGTCGACTTTACTGCTATCTTCCCTTACATCATTCTGACAACCCTACAATGTTTCAGGTTTTCTACTTTACTGCCATCTTCCCTTACATCATTCTGACAACCCTACAATGTTGCAGGTTGTCTACTTTACTGCCATCTTCCCGTACATCATTCTGACAATACTACTAATAAGGGCAGTAACTCTGGAAGGTCACAGGGACGGTGTGGACTTCTACCTGAATCCCGACATTGAGAAGCTCGGAAGCGCCGCGGTTAGTGTTGATTTGACCATACATAGAATATCATGTGTGTTTGTGCTTCTTTTGCGATTTTAGGAATTTACTTCATTTGATTATTTTTTTATTTTTTTTGTGATGTAAATACAATTACAGTTTGTATTGTGCGATTCAAACAGGCGTGGTCCGATGCAGCCGTTCAGATCTTCTATTCCTTAAGTGTCGGTCAAGGAGGCCTGATTGCTATGGCCAGCTATAACCAGTTCAGCAACAATGTGTTACGGTAAGATCAGATGTCTTAATTATATTTAATAACGCGGCGTTCTGTGAAAACTGGGCTTAATGCATGTGCGTAAAGCGTCTTTCCTGTCTTCGCATGGACGTCGCCATCTTGACTGTCAGATGATTACCCTCTCAGGACCGACACTTTCCGCCTAGACTGGTTTTGTGTTTAGAAGAGACTTCCTTTAAACGAAAAATTCGGTTTAAACGGAAAGTGTCGTCCTCGATTGGCCTGTGTGAACTGCACATGCTAATCTGGGACGACACTTTACGAAGAACATAAATCCCTGTTTTCCAAGAACAAGAGTCAATAACAAACAAAACAACTAGGCTATCATTTACAAATAGCATGGTCTAATGCATAAGTAAACTTTAACAATTGCATATTATCAAATGCTGAATAAAGCAATTATGGTAATAAGACGTATGTAATCAAGCAATATTAACTACTGTAAATCTATATTATGAAACAGCAGCACGGGCTAATTAATACTCATTATTTAAAATAATAAAACATATGTTTTTTCATAAGAAAACAGGAAGTATTATTGCAATTGCTAGGCCCACATTTTATGTGTGACGCTATTTATAGCATGGTGTCACCACTCTAATCAAAGATATCGCAATTATTGAACATCACTAAACGAATTATACTCTCTAAAACATAATGTCATTACATTACAATACCCATCGCAGTGATGCCCTGTTGGTGCCAATCGTCGACGCTCTTACCTGCTTCTTTGCTGGCTTCGTCATCTTCTCCACGCTGGGCTTCATGGCGCACCAGAAGGGCGTCTCTGTCGCCAATGTGGCCGTGGGAGGCAAGTATAAAACTTTCATCACTCCTACGATGTTCTATCCTAATTGGTGGAACTTTAATTACATTCCAATAATAGAAGCACTTGTTAAATGGTTCGCGTTGAACACATATTTTATTGTATTGCATAAAGAAATATTTGATTGTAAATGGTTTTGTGTTGAAATGTATATCATCTAAACGCCAATCCAATTGTATATGTTCGCATAGGCTTTCGATAGTGTACAAATAAAATAAAAAGAAATATATAATTCCGTATAATATACTATTAGGAGAGTATTGATATTAGTTTATCTGTACCATGACCACCCTGTTCGTTGTTTGACCTTTACTAAGTATGCGGTCCATACAAACCTGAAGTGGTAAAGTGGACCAATGGCAATTAAAGGTTGAATCTCGTACATTCTGGTACACACACAACTTTGTCGCATTACATAATCTGTGATTCCGGGGCCCTTCATTAGTTGGTCAGACATAGCGAATGTCTCTTACAGGGCCTCCCCTTTCCTTTAGTATGTACCCAGACGTGATTTCCCGGATAGAGTTGAGTGCTATTGCAGTTCTGAGCATTGCTTTTATTGCACGCCCGCAAGCGATTGACCAGATATTGGGGACCTATTTTGTCCACCCAGACCTGACCTGTATTGCGTATCCATTAGCGATATTCCAGAAAAAAAAATAGATATACATGTATATATAGAGTGGCTATCTACAACAGGCTCAAGCCTTGCCTTTATTTTGTACCAAGAAAAACACAAATAAAGATAGATGTATATTGCAGGTCCGGGTCTTGCCTTTATCGCGTACCCAGAAGCTATTGCCCAGATGCCTGTTGCACCCCTATGGTCCATTCTGTTTTTCCTCATGATGATGACGCTGGGGTTCAGTTCTCAGGTAAACGTTAAGTAATAGGTCATTAAAATACGAATTCAAATTTGAAATACGTGACTGGCATAATTTACCGATTTGATTTACATTAATATGTTGTTAACTTTTAATTGAAGATTAAAACGCTCGTAAGCTGCAATCATCGACGTATTCTAAAAGTGGTCCGTAGAATACAGTGGTATATTTGTTCTCGTACACAGGTGGTTTTCTCACATAAGACTCATCCAATACGGTATATTAGCCGTGTATTTATTCAACTATATCACGGTTTTGTACATTTGTGAATGTGTCAATATGGGAAATGTATTAAGTATTTAATATCTCACATTTGCATTCAATATAAAGAGTGATAAATTAATTATTTATATTATCCATGTTATTTTTGGAATGTCTTCAAGTTTATAAGACATCGTAAGTATGTTCGTATAATTAGTTACATCCGCTTTGCTACTAAAGTAATGTTGGGCTCGTCCGTGATTTGAACCCGGGACATCTCTCACCCGAAGCGGGATTTATACTAATAGACCAACGAGCCATATGTATATGTACGTGGCTTTTATACTTAAGTTAGTATAAAAAGGATCCCGTATATGAACGAGTTTTCCACTAGCCAATAGATTTTTTGCACTTCTACTTATATCCCTTAATTAGGGTAAATTTTTATGCTTACATAAGAAAAGGCAGCACAACAGTGTTGACCTCTCACACCCGAAGCGAGAATCATATCCATAGACCAACGAGCCTTTCTTATGATTACGAATGCAAATTCACTTAATAATATATCTTTACGTTTCAAAGGCATTAATGGTCATTATTTTACTTAAATAAGACCATATGCAATCAAAACGTCGGGCTCGTCCGGGATTTGAACCCGGGACCTATCGCACCCTAAGCGAGAATCATACCCCTAGACCAACGAGCCTTACGTGTCTGTTTTAATCAAGTTAGCATTAAATTATGTTAATAAAATAACTACAACGCGTTTAAATTCATAATTTATAAAGATTGCAGAACAATTACTGGCAATCCAACAAGGTGACCTTCCTTATCATATTTCATGTAAAGTAAGTGGCTCCTTGGTCTAGGGGTATGATTCTCTCTTTGGGTGCGAGAGGTCCCGGGTTTAAATCCCGGACGAGCCCTAATATTCTGAAGCTGTTATGCTGTATTAAACTCTGTTTAATATATTGATGCGTTGAGCATGGGATTAACTGTTCAATATTGAAGAGTAGTGACTGATTATTCCAGAGATTTGTCTAAGAAATAAACTATGCGACATATTCGTTTGAAAAGTGGGGTATGATGTGTCGCTTGAATTTATAAATGCCGATATATTATTTCAGCATGGTTTTGCCATATTTTACTAATAGTAGGGGCATATCGCGGGGAAATCGTTAACATTAAAAACGTTCCACTTTCAACTCTATGTGAACCAATTCCTAAACTTTGAATACCTCTGACAGCTCTTGTTATAGTTGAACTAGCGTTTTTTCGTACTTAAAAAAAAAGTGAATGAAAACATAACTGTAATTCTTGTTACAGAAGACTGCAAAAAAAACTCATATGAAAGTATAAATTTAGTTCTTAATTATTTTATAATGTTATAATAATACCGTTTCAAATCATTTAATTAAGTGTTACTGTTAGTTTTGCTACAGGGGATAGCGCAAGAAACAGGAGACTATCCGTTTCAGAGACACACCGGAGTCTTTTAGTGCCCAGAATTAAACTGATAATAGTGCGCCGCGGTTTTGCCACTAATTTGAAGGACGACTTAATAGGTTGGATTCAATCGGGGAATCGAACCCGCAACACCTTACTTTTACGGCCACATTGCTCTCACTAGCCAATATATTATTTTGCACTTCTATGTATATTGCTTAATTAGGTTAAACACGCTAGTGCTTGATTTATGTTTATGTATACATATGCTCACATAAGAAAAGGAAACAAAAACAGTGTTGGGCTCGTCCGGGATTTGAGCCCGGGACCTCTCGCATCCGAAGCGAGTCATACCCCTAGACCAACGAGTATTGCTTATAATTACGACTGCAAATCGACTAAATAATACCTCTTTTCGTTAAAAGGCATTGATTGTCATAATTTTACTTAAATTAGACCATTTGCAATCAAAAAGTCGGGCTCGTCCGGGATTTGAACCCGGGACCTCTCGCACCCTAAGCGAGAATCATACCCCTAGACCAACGAGCCATACAGTCTCTATAATCACGTTAGCATTAAATTGTATTGATAAAATAACTACAACGCGTTTAAATTCAAAATTTATAAAGATTGCACAACATTTCATGTCATTCCAACTATTTGACCTTCCTTATCATAGTGCGATGAGTTTCATTTAAAGTGAGTGGCTCGTTGGTCTAGGGGTATGATTCTCGCTTTGGGTGCGAGAGGTCCCGGGTTCAAATCCCGGACGAGCCCTAATATTTTGCAGTTGTTATTCTGAATCACTATTTTAAATATATTGATGCATTAGGTTATCTGTTTAATTATTGAAAAGTATCGTCTTTATATTCCAGAGATGTGTTTTAGAAATAAATTATGAGAAATACGAAAGTTTTAAACTCTTGGCTCGTTTCGTATTTGAACAAGAAACATACGTCTCGAAAATCAAGCCATTTAGATTATCGCACATTTTAAATATTAAATACCTTTTGTGCTGAAAGATCAATAAAGAATGTTACATTCATAATTATTCTTCATTACGTGTAACAATCAAATACAGTGTTGGTATATGTAAACAAAATAATAACGTGCATCGGCCGGGAATCGAACCCGGGCCGCCCGCGTGGCAGGCGAGCATTCTACCACTGAACCACCGATGCGCTTATATTCAACTGGCCACTTTCAACGTTTGTGAACGAACTGAACCGATGGACCGTTTGCGATTATCAAAAAACTGTGTTGTAAGTTGGGTATTATATGTTGGTTGCAGTTATTATAAATTCTAGAATTGGGTAAAAAAGCAAAAAATTATTTTGGTACGGTTATGCTACGGATCCTTGTTTACCAGTATTTCCCTGATGCCAAAAATTACCAGCTCAACCATAATCTATTCGATCTTATTCCGCGTCAGACGATAAGCCAGGGTACACTTTTGATATGTTCTATATATCATTTCTAATAAAACTTGAAACGTGGGGTATAATATACCTAATAGTACAGGTAACTTCGGACCTCTTTGCACTGCAGTGACCTCCAAGTCAGTCAGCAACCATTATACGGACCGCAATCTTCGACTCACCGGTCAGCGTATCTTGAGTATTCGGTCGGTCGCTATAATGTGATGATGCTCCCCGTGCCCTGTCCTAGTTGTTACATGTTAAATGTGCATCTTACATTTCAGTTTTCAATAGTGGAGACGGTGCTAACCGGTTTGACCGACGAGTTTCCCATCCTCAGCAAGACCAAGAAGCACGCAATCATCTTCCGGGGCTCCTGCTGTGTATTTGGCTTCCTCTTGGGACTACCAATGGTTTCTGAGGTATATGATATTATATAGGACACTTATTTTACAAATAAATTTGAGCCGTGCTCTGTTAAAAGGGGGCTTAATGCATATGCGTAACGTGTCATCCTAGATAAGCCTGTACGGACATCACATTCTAATCTAGGACGACACTTTACGCACATGCATTAAGCCCCATTTTCCCAGAGCGAGGCTAAACAAAATGCATATATATATATATATTCAAGCAGCCGTCCATAAATACGTGTATATACAATATACTATGCATGGAAATCATGGAAATCTTAATGATAAAAAAATTACATCTAGTGCATTGGAATTTATAGTACGGTTTACTTTCTATGTGACATAACTGAATGTATCTGAGGAGTGAGTTAACTTTGTGTTTTCGTTAGTACCAAGCGTTTCCGAACATAGATTTTTAAATTGGCTTTTGCAAATAAGAAGCAGTTTTGAGACACTAAACACCCGTAACACGCATTCTTGCGGAATTAAGATGTGCGGAATAAGACGTACAGAATATTATTAAAATAACAACAACAACACTGGGGACGAAAAAAAAGTATCACGTGACCCCAAAAGTATACGTCGGTAGTCAATGGAGGCGGAAACGTCTGTTCAAGGTAAGTTATATGTAAATATGTTTAACTTTTTATGTACTGTTAATCGACATAAGACATAACGCTTGGCTCGAATTTCCGGTTGTCTCGAAGTCTCTTTGAAGCACCAATTTTAGTTGTTATTTACCGGTATTCGTATAAATTTCTGTCGTTTGGCTCGTATTCATGAGCGTTGAATAATCGGATGGCTATACGTGTTTTTTCACGATCAAACTGTTCACACCTTATTTTTTTGTTTTGTTTCGCGTCGCATGAAGCTATTTATCGATTAGGTGTGCTCGATTAGGGCATTGATCGATGAAAACTTGTCATCGGCTCAATCGTTAACCCATTTATGCCTAGTGGACTCTCCCATCCTTCTAAATTGGATCAATTTATTTCCAAAATTAGGGATGTCTGGTATATTTATTTCTATTTTTAAAATATTTCTCACAGAAATTCCTTTTTGCAAACAGCGAAGACCCTGATGAGACGCCGCATTATGCCTAGGCCTTTTTTGTAGACGCTAGGCATAAATGGGTTAATTGATTTTAGTAAAAAATGTCATTGTTAATTTACTTGAGTAAAATATGTGCTGTTTTGTTCTATAAAATCTGGTGGTTTTTATGAAAAAAACCGTCATTTGCCAATAACGTTTCTGAAGTGCGTTGTACGAGTAGAACTTGTAAAATCAGTGTTTACAGCAATGTCTCCTGTGTTTTATTATTTTGGTGACTCCCTAAAATCAAGATGTGGGTTCAGGTGGTTCACGGGGGCTAACAACGGATTGACAAAATGTACGTGCTCTGACAAGAGTTATGTAACGGAGAGGATCGGACCGGAAGCACCTCTGAGAGTAAGTAATAATTAGTAAACAACTCAGTCTTATTTGTAATAATTCTTTTTGAAATGATCTGTTAACATCGTTGGGTTAAAAAAAAAATGGTTGGCACCTTTTCATGTTTATATTATTTTTTCTGTTAACTACAGTATAACACACATGTACGAGTGATTCTTAGACATTTATTTCAGCGCTGGAAAAAATTCATCATTATTTAAAACACAAAATAATTTTGTTTGAGATGTTCAGTGTAGCAGGAATATTTGTGTACTGTTAAAAATGGATTCTCTTTTCACGCATATGTCGGTCGACGTGTTTACTTGCACTTCAATTGAAAGTATGAATAGTTTCCTTTATGGACTTTATTTTAAGGTACTGAGAGCAAGGAGAAACAACTCGTATGCACGAAAAGCAACATGGATTTAGCAACAAAGACAGATGTGACGAGACACTGACAACGGAAGAAATCGCTGGGAGTTTCAAATGTTTCATTATTTTAAATGGACTTGTAAACAGTTTTTCGCATTTGTTGAAAAATGTCATTTAATGAATTTAAGAACAAAACTGTAATATATGGAATATATGTTTTATTTGCAAGGGAATCCCTCCTTTAGTGTTATGAGAAAACTGTGATTTGTATAAGTATGTATTTGTGATAAATAGACTATAAAGTAATATTCAACATATACATAGGTTGTAAATTGTAACTGTACCCCGTGTAATCACTGTGTCGACACCATATTTTGATGTTGTGAACACACTTATTAACAACCACGGAATAATTAGTTTGTCTTATTTTAATGATGACCTTCAAGAACGATTTAGTATATAAACTANATATTTGTGTACTGTTAAAAATGGATTCTCTTTTCACGCATATGTCGGTCGACGTGTTTACTTGCACTTCAATTGAACGTATGAATTATTTCCTTTGTGGACTTTATTTTAAGGTACTGAGAGCAAGGAGAAACAGCTCGCACGAAAAGCAACATCGAATTAGCAACAAATACAGATGTGACGAGACACTGACAACGGAAGAAATCGCTTGGAGTTTCAAATGTGTCATTATTTTGAATGGACGTGTTAACTGTTTTTCGCATTTGTTGAAAAATGTAATTTAATGAATTTTAGAACAAAACTGTAATATATGGAATATATGTTTTATTTGCAAGGGAATCCCTCCTTTCGTGTTATGAGAAAACTGTGATTTGTATAAGTATGTATTGTGATAAATAGACTATAAAGTAAAATTCACCATATACATGGGTGGTAAATTGTTACTGTACCCCGTGTTATCACTGTGTCGACACCATATTTTTGTTGTTGTGAACACACTTATTTACAACCACGGAATAATTAGTTTGTCTTATTTTAATGATGAACTTCAAGAACGATTTAGTATATAAACTAATGGCAAAAATTAGGTCAAATAATTAAACTGAAATGCCTGTCAACGTATCTCGCAAACAATAATAAGCATGGACACCATTTTTCTTCTGTTCAACTCGTGAACAATTTGCTTCTGAAGTTCGCTTCTGCATTATGACATTTGTGTCGAAGTTCTCGGAAAATACTACACAGTTTCAAAGACGCGCCTTGCCTTATTGCGATACGCAACAAACACATATATATTTACAAATACCTTACATTGAGCGGGCCTTTTCTCATCAATCTTGACTTCAAATGCCGACTTTTGGAATCAAGTGGTTCTTTTTGTTCATCCCAAGTGTCAACGACAACAATTTATTGTTCTTGTTGTAACTGTTAATTTAAATATTCAAACTCCTAAAGCATGGCGTGTATATTTTTTAATCGTCTTAAGTAAGTATGTGTGAGGGTTGTCTTATAAATCTATATATACGGCATATTAAAATATCATCAAGAGATCTGATGAAGGCATTTGTACTAAGGTAACAATGAACAAAGTAGCATGCTTTTTCTGTGCAAATTTACCTACACGTTATCTTTACCTGACAAGTATTGTAGTTAAAGGTTTTTGCAAACCGTTTGGATCCAGATGAGACGCCACAGAACGTGGCGTCTCATCAGGATCCAAACTGTTTGCTATTCTGATAGTATTCTATGAAAAAAATCGAAGAAAATGCTAAGTTTAGAAATTCAGCAGACGACATTTTAGCAGACGACAAATTACCCAGCATGCAAAGGGTTAAAAAAAATTCCTGAATGTACCATACACTTAATGAAGTCCATTTAGTAATATATGGATATTGCTATTTATGCTAAAATAACAGTGCAACTTGTTGTGTGCCTAATTCGAACATATTCACTAAGTTAACTTATTAACACAATTAAATAAGAAATTGGAAAATGCCCGCACGTCATTGAACATTCTTAGTAATAAAGGTAATCGTAAAACGGTTAAAGAAAAAAAGTTAAGCCGAGCTACCTACCCTATTGTTTTGTTATGACATTTTTATGTTGGCCTTATGGACAATATATTTAGGCTTGCAGTAATAAAATAATGTTATCCGATAAATAAAACACTAGTTAAATTTCTTGGCGTAACAAATTACTAAAATTAAAACTGAATTAGCCGATGTACCAAAGACAAATAGATTTTTCGGTTTGTATATAGTTTTTCGTTTATGAATGTTTGGTTCCTACNGACACCATATTTTTGTTGTTGTGAACACACTTATTTACAACCACGGAATTATTAGTTTGTCTTATTTTAATGATGACCTTCAAGAACGATTTAGTATATAAACTAATGGCAAAAATTAGGTCAAATAATTAAACTGAAATGCCTGTCAACGTATCTCGCAAACATTAATAAGCATGGACACCACTTTTCTTCTGTTCAACTCGTGCACAATTTGCTTCTGAAGTTTGCTTCTGCATTATGACATTTGTGTCGAAGTGTTCTCGGAAAATACTACACAGTTTCAAAGACGCGCCTTGCCTTACTGCGATACGCAACAAACACATATATATTTACAAATACTTACATTGAGCGGGCCTATTCGCATTAATCTTGACTTCATATGCCGACTTTTGGGATCAAGTGATTCTTTTTGTTCATCCTAAGTGTCAACGACAACAAATTATTGTTCTTGTTGTAACTGTTAATTTAAATATTCAAACTCCTAAAGCATGGTGTGTATATTTTTCAATCGTCTTATGTAAGTATGTGTGAGGGTTGTCGTATAAATCTATATATACGGCATATTAAAATATCGTCAAGAGATCTGATGAAGGCATTTGTACTAAGGTAACAATGAACAAAGTAGCATGCTTTTTCTGTGCAAATTTACCTACACGTTATCTTTACCTGACAAGTAATGTAGTTAAAAAAAACTGAATGTATCATTCATCATACACTTAATGAAGTCCATTTAGTATATCCAATATATGGACATTGCTATTTATGCTAAAATTACAGTGCAACTTGTCGTGTGCTTAATTCGAACATAGTCACTAAGTTAACTTATTAACACAATTAAATAAGAGATTGGAAAATGCCCGCACGTCATTGTACATTCTTAGTAATAAAGGTTATCGTAAAACGGTTAAAGAAAAAAAGTTTAGCCGAGCTACCTACCCTATTGTTTTGTTATGACATTTTTATGTTGGCCTTATGGACAATATATTTAGGCTTGCAGTAATAAAATAATGTTATCCGATAAATAAAACACTAGTTAAATTTCTTGGCGTAACAAATTACTAAAATTAAAACTGAATTAGCCGATGTACCAAAGACAAATAGATTTTTCGGTTTGTATATAGTTTTTCGTTTATGAATGTTTGGTTCCTACTATTCAAAAAGCTAATGTCTTTGCTACATTACTACATATGACAAATAGAAGTAAATACACGTCAAAGCGATTGATACTTCATTAGATATCCATTTTTCCACAAACGGAAAAGCCTATGAATCTCATGCAGATGCATATTTGATCATTAAAGGGACTTGTTCACAGATTGTGGCATGTTTTGAAGTTTGTCATTAAATGCTTTACATAGATAAATATAAACATCAGAACTAAAGAGCTCCTATATAAAACAAGAATAAAAAAAAAAAAAAAGAAAAGAAAAAAAAAGAGAAAAAGTTAACCACACCAGGGCTCGAACCACTGACCCATGGAGTAAAAGCCAAGCGCCGAAGCCACTCAACCATCCGTCTTCACGAATGTATATGTGTAATTCAGAGTTTATGTTCGGGTCGTCGTTGAGTCTTTACGACTACATTATGTGCGGACCTGACCATCCGTCTTCACATGGGTTGCCATTTATTTTATACTTATGTAACCATCCACGTGTTGTTACAAAATACAACGATAACACAAGAAATCGAAATTTTTCAATCGTTTCGCGTCTGAGACGCTTTATAATTTTATCAAATTCTAACGATGATTTTTCGTAAACGAAAGTGTATTTTCACCATAAGACATATGATAAACTGTGAACAAGTCGCTTTTAAGGCCCAATTTAACATAGTTTACCTTATTTGTTTGCTATGTAGGCGGGTTTCCATATGTTGGACATCGTGGACAACGCTACTGGTGGCTTCCCGTTGTTGTTCGTAGGACTGATCGAAGTCGTTTGCATCATCTTTGTCTACGGTAAAAACTGCTGTCGGATTTAATAAAAATACACAGATGTACATATAGATTCAACCTTTTACTACTTTGTGTGATATCAAGTTAAGCAAATAATGAATGTATCATTATTGGCATATGACTTCCATGAACTAATATTTAAGCAAACATAATCAGAAAAACTAATCCTGATGCTGCAGTCGTACCAAATTTAGTTATTGCTAATGACCGTGGTAAGTCTTTTACATGTTCTAAACCAATATTCGTCCCAGGACACTGACCATTTTGACGTAAGTGCCTAGGCTATTCGTTCGCTTGTCGTAAAAAAGGCTTTCCTTTCCTCCGTTTTTGTACTGCGGATTTATTTGTAAAAGCTCAGATTATATAAAATATAAGATACACACGTGTACCAAAATTGAACATGTATTTGATTTACATACTAAACTAATATTTTAACAATGTTAATGTTTTCAAAAAACAACGTAGTGTAACCATACTTGCAGCCCCAATGTATATCTCTCCCTATTCAATCGACTTTGGAAGTGCCATGAGAAGGATTGGTCTTGTGTTTGTTTTTTCATACATATGTTTGTATATACCATCCCATCTTGCTTTATCCACGTGATATAGAAATGCTCATCTCTCTTTTTCCAACCTCTGAAAGGTTACCAACAGTTCCGTCGTGACATCGAGATGATGATTGGAAGAACGAAGTTCACTGGTTACATGTTCTACTACTTCGCCCCTATGTGGATTGTATTTACTCCATTGGGGTTGTTGGTATGTATTCAATAGGTTATGTTTTCATTTCATCGGTTACAGGCAAATACGTTTCGTCGATATTTGTGTAATGCGTCGACTATTGAAATTACCAGTACATAAAATTACCTCAGAAAAGGAGCACGTTCATTTTTGAATTTAAATTTATTTTGCTTTTAGTCTTATACATATATATTTCTGACAGTTTGCCTACTTTAAACACCTTAAGTCGAACTAAATGAACAACACTAAGAATAAGTGAAATGATATTAAATTATCTTTATGCTGTCCATTTCACATAGCTGCAAAATGCTTCCGTTCATCTGTTTAAATGTTCAATAACCATATTTAGCGCCCTTTAGTTCTTTTAATCATGCAACTGAAGTAGCTTAGCCTTTACCTTTTCAGGCAGTCATCGTATTCCGCTGCATTCAGTACGAGCCCCTATCGACCACTACTCCGGACATATTTCCGGCCTGGGCCGACGCCATTTGGTGGCTGATCGTCATCACATGCTTCATCGCCATCCCGGCTCTGTTCTTGATGGAGTTTTATAAAAATGGCGGAAATGTGGTAATTATAAATTGATTCAAATCAGTATTATCTGGAAAATGGGTGTATTTCCTGTTTATGCTGTGTTTTATTCGCCTTCTCTGTAAGTTTCATTTATCGCATTTGTCCATAGTCTTGTTGTTGTTTGCTTTGCTGTTTTTATATTACATTTTTTTTTATTTCATATTTATTTTATTGTTGTTAGAATGCTTATACCCTTAATGACGTCAGCACTGACGTATTCTGAATTATGAATTGCGAATTGTATTCACAACTTCTATTTAATGAGCCGCAATTCTATGTTTCTGAGTTCGAAAATTGACATTGTGTTAAATGTTTAGTTAGTAAGTTTCTTCAAGCATTGCCTTTGTGTCTGTCTGTTTTTATTTTAGATTCTTCACAAAGTAACACGCCCCTCTGGTAAATGGCGGCCTCAGTTGTCTGCCAATTGCACTGGCGATTACAGGTTAGCTTATAAAATGATACTTTCTTTTCTTGCAAACATTATATTAATCCGTCGGTCTGGAACTTGTCAATATATTATAATTAAGGATTTAATTTTCCTCCGATGAATAATGGTATATATGTTTATATGCGATAACTATTAAAGTAATAACATATCAGATAACCGCATGGTTGCAATACATTGTTATTTGCTATTAAGATTCATGTAAACAAGTCGAATCTTGTGAAATGAACTATGTTCAGTCCATATAGGACGAACATTATTAAAGGAACTGTAAACCACGAATGACGAAAAAGAAAAGTTCTAAAATACCCTATTTTTTACAATTATTAGTTTATATTGATTAAAATATCACGACTGGTATATAACATTACTTCAAAAAAGTTTTTTTATTTTATTTTTACTTTATTTTTTTAATTTTACTGGGTATGTATACCAGGTAACTACCAGTTAACTATAAATAACGCAAGTAGATGATCATCATCGTAACGTGGTAAACCCAGTAATGCAAATTGTGCATGCATAGTGAATTGTATATATTTTATATATGAAAATGATCAATCTACTTGCGTTATTTATAGTGCGTATATCGTTATGTCACCTATTTTCTAGATGTACTTTTCGATATCACATCGCGAAATTTAATTACCGAAAACTGAAAATATGAACTTTTTTCAGGTATTGTAATATACCAGACGTGATATTTTAATCAATATAAACTAATAATTGTAAAAAATACGGTATTTTAGAACTTTTCTTTTTTCGTCATTCGTGGTTTACTGTCTCTTTAAAGCATCAATATTATTCAACATGTAATATTGTAATTTGCTCAATTTGCATTCAATTAACAAACGAGTTTAAACATTTGCAGCAAATTTGCTGCCGTTGTTAAGTCCAAGAAAGAACAATCAAAGGAAACGGTCGCAGAGTTTGACATTCATGACATCGTTGCCATGCCACTGGAAGATCATGGAACAGCAACTCCTCCCGAGAGAAGGTTGGATATTATACCATCGAAAAATAACATTTGACATCCATGTGAAGAACCTCTGTAATTAATATAAAGTATCCATTGACTTCTTTCAAAACAATAATATTCTACATGTATGTCATTGTGCAAAGTGCAATTTTATGGCATGACGCGGCACAAAAACGAAATATATAATACATAAACACTAGTGTCTGGTTGTATATTAATATAACTGAATTGTATTAAAACCTGTAAAACGCAACATGTTGTTAATACACATACCCATAATAACTTCAATAATCAAATATTTGGCGCAATCATATGCACTATGCATGTTATTATTTTTCACAGCGAGACAAATGGTACCGTTCTGACAACCTACGATGAAACCGGCTACGACAACCTTGCCTATCACAAAGATCATGGCGTCTCTGACTATAAGATTGCTGACGCGGGCGCCATACATTGTATTGAGATGGAAGAGGTCACGAGCGAAATCCGTGCAGGAGTGCATCACCCGGTGGCGACCAAACTTTGAATAATGAAAAGTTGTGCTCGTATATCATCGATACCCCCACATAAATGACGCTGACTCATGTTGATATCAAGTTCAACTCAAAACTGTCTTTTTAATTCCCGAGTTGACGAATTTTAGTCAAAGGGCATTGTTTCATTCAAGTGTCATTTTAACCAAGATGCTTAACTTAAGTATTCACAAATTGATATTAATGACTTTTAATGAAGTGTTTCAATAATTAGAAAAAGGCAATATAACCTAAAATAATGATATCTTAGAATATTAACGAAAAACACATTTTTCGTATTTTAAACAGTTAAATATGGAAATAAAACGTAGACATATTTAGTGTTGAATAGTTAGAAAATAGTAAGTAGCTGATTAACCATTTCTGTATTGTAATATACATTATAAAAGTAAAACAATATAAAAGTGTATTTTTATTTGTTTGGACATTTATGACAATGTATACATTTTAAAAAGCGGATGGTCGTCAAACAGATCAGTTTAAAATGTATAAAAATTGTGTATAACTCTACAATTTGAAGTCGGAAATTTGAGATAAACAAGTGGATATGTGTCCATGTGAACACTGCACATCATTAATTTCCCTGTGCACTGCAATACATATATATTCCATTGAACTTATTTGTTCAGACTTCATATTCAGCAAAATACTCGTTTGTTTTTTCGTGTGCTTCTTAATTAGTTGCACTCCTTTGAGCAAAGCGTCCTTTAACAATGTCACGAACTTAAATTGTAGATCGGGCCACGATATTGCGGTTAATTTTTATCTCAGAACCGTTCATTTAATCCCTTTAATCTATAATTACACTTTCGATTTGAATGTGTACGCACTAAGATTAATTACGTCGACGATAACCATATGTGTCACTCGCCTAATTAATGTGTCGCAATTTGTTGGCATCGATTAACCTTCGTCAGTCGACAGAGCAGGGGCGTTTCAGGTTTTGTCACACCATCTTACATTTTTTCTGTTTTGCGTTTTAATGTGCAATAATTTATTGGGCGGAGTATAATGGATGGCGAATCGAGTGGAGTTGTATTTGTGGTGTAAACTCGTTGATATTTGTTTTATGCCATCTAAACAGAAATATCGTAGTCTGCTGATTTAATTAACCATGAGTTACATAACAACTTGTTGCTGATTCAGACATTAGTGTAAAGAAAATTACGTTAAGTGTTCTTGTTTGGTTTTGCTGAAAACACCTTTATATTATAAATGTATGGTAACGTTTTTATTTTTGTGGGCTTTCATACAATGTTGATTCAATACAATTGACAGAAATGTTCTATTAGACTAAAAAAAGGAATAAGCCATAATTCCCAAAACAGATTTCCGAATATCTTGTTCACATTTCCCATTTACCGATACCAGAAAACATTGAAGAAATAAGATTCAATCCCTATGTAGGGTGAGGACGGGCGATTCCTATCTTCAGAAAGGTTGATTACACAAAGGGTCAATCCCCATGTAGGGATAGAACCGGCGATTCCTATATCCATAAAGGCTTAGTCAACAAAGGTTCAATCACCATGTAGGGTAAGGAACGGCGCTTCCTATCTTCAGAAAGGGTGAGTCAACAAAGGTTCAATCCCCATCCAGGGATTGTTAATACTTGCTGAGATGTAAATAGCCAGTGCAGTTGCCATGAAAATTCACCGGGCGTATAATATTTTCTGGCAGGTATAACCGTCGCCATTGTGGCAGGTGTGTTGACATCAAACTACAAGAGCCAACAGTTACTTCACGTTGAACTGTTATCTACTAGTTGCTTTGATATTTCATACTAAACATGAATCTAGTCATATTTAAATCTGATTCAAAAGTGAAAAATACCACCGTTTTATTGTGCATGCTAACGCCTTATACTATGGCAATTTTAAATGCTATTATTTCTTATTTATATAATTTCCACTGAAAAAACAGGTCTCCGACTTCCTTTTATCAAGGATTTTTAGTATGACTTTGACCCCGAATGTATTAATCTTCTTCTTTTGCAAAATATCTGTTTCATTGAGAAAATTATTTGTGTAAAGTAATTTCGGGAAAAGGGCAGTTCTATCATTGAGTGTAATGTGAAGTTAGAGCTAAGAAAACTTTTAGAAAACCCCATTTCGGCAGTAATATATATTGACCNATTTTTAAGTTTACACCAAAATATTATTATTTTAACAGCGTTAACATAGGAATATTATCAGTTTTTTTCTCAATCGTTCTCATAAGCTTTTCTAAACACACTTTTAACTTTTCATCATGCTTGCATTAACGTGTACCGTATATCAATTGTATTCGTGGGTAAATATCGATGTTCTTATCAAACCAACAGATTAACACCATCTGTGTCAAAAAATGACCAAATCTTTTTTGAACAATCCATCTTTATCGGAGTGCTCATTTACCTGTACTTGACCATAAATCGAATATTGTTTTT
>VMBQ01001768.1:0-20136 GCA_007657795.1 Dreissena rostriformis
TGTGTATTTTGTTAAAATATGTACTGATCATTCAATTCATGATGATTATCGATGGAATTTTATCGTTTGTTTTTAAATATAATTCACCGTTTTTCCGCGAATTTCTTTCTTCACAATACGAAGTGATATACCATTAATCACCAAAACAATGTTCCGCGTCTGAAAACCAAAAGAACAGAACATAAATGCAAAAAAAGATGAAAAACTCCCTTCTCACGCGTTGCTTTTGTTGTTCTCTGTCATCGAAGTGCCGTCCGTCATCAAAGTATCCGTATACCCGGCGTAATTTTTGTAATATGTTTTGAAAGCTTATACTACTACGGTAACGTGCAGTACAGTATTAATAGTTCATTGTATTAATGAAAACCTCGTGCACGAGCGCTTGTGAATTTGATAGTTTTGTTATAAATCGTTACGCTGTTAACGCATCTGACTTTATTTCCTGGATGTTAAGAAAATTAGACATGACTTCCTTATATATGTCCTTTATTCTGACAAAAAAACACATTAGATTCGCAGACAATGTTGCTGCATGTTTGTGTCAGGTGTACTTTTTGATTTTGTTAAGATACAGAGTATTATATTTGCCAACCAAAGGCAAATTAAAGCAGAATTGTATGTGTTTTCGGGGAATTTTTTCAAGTTTGAGCAGTTTTACCGCCACAAAGACCTTATTCAAATATTTTGAACCAAAAGATTTGTTTGCATAATTTCATCACAGCGTTTTTTTTTCCTTCTTTGCACGGGACCGGTAAACGGGCCCGTTCCCAAAACGAACCCGACCCAAAAAATGCCGATACTTAAATGTTTTATTATATCTGTTGCCGTGCGAAAATGAAAGCAGCGAAGTCACACGAGATCAAGATCTGCAGACCAAGACCAATGTAAAGCACAATATGACAAAGTTTCCCGCGCAAGACCTAGGTCCCTTGAAGGTCAAGGTTAAACTTAGACTGTAAAGGTCATATTTCATGATTGTGCATTAACAGACGTGTCCTGTCCATATCTTTGTCATGAATTGATGGATTTTTGTCGAGCCCACTTGTGGTGAGCTCGCCAAAGTTGTCACAATTGCATTCTTATGTATGCGCGTTAGTCCATCCGTTTCTCCGGATTATGCTTGTCCGGAGCGGAACTCTGTCATTAGTTGGTGGATTTTCAGATAACTTACCATAAATGATCACAATTATGTGACGGTGTGTCATGGGCAAGAACTTTTAGGTAATGTCAAGGTCAACGTTTGTGGTAAAAAAATAAAACAAATAAGGTATTATAATTCGAATACCCTGGCAAGACCAATGAACAACACAGCTATGAACCAGCCGAAAAAGAATTAAATATACATAAAGCACTAATAAAGGCTACCGGAAAAACTTTGCGAAACCGAAATTTCGAAAACACAGGTACCCTGTTTCTTGAAGATTTGCTTCTTTCAGATAAAGTATGCGATACAAGTCTTTTTTTTATTAATAATTGGTTATTTTTGCATAAAAAATGCGTTTTGTTTCACTATGAAATTTATGAGCAAACATGGTCCTCCCATGGGATTTTTCGAAAAATCAGAGCTTCTTTTACAAATTTGGCTAACTTAATAAATTCAGATTTATTCGTTGTATTCAGCAACTGGTTGAATTAATAAACAGAAGGCCTAATGTTATAACATTTCTTTAAATAGTTTTTTTTCTTATATCAACGTATAATGGACATTTACAGACAAAATGAAACTCATCTTCAATATCCAATTCGTTACAACAAAGGCAATAACGTTCATGATAACATATCATGTCTCGACAGAAAACGATGACAGTATCACTATTGATCTTAACAAGTTCCTCTGCCATTAACAATATTGATAAAGTGAATCACCTTGACAATAATTCCCTGGCAAAAACATGTTTGTATATATCAGTCAAAGGTTTAAGCGCATAAATAAGATAATGTGCGAAAATGGGTCTTATGTTATGTCCAGTTTAGCTGTCCGATATAAAGTCACGCCATGTTTCGTGGTCCCATTATGGCATAAGACTCATTTAACGTTAAGCGGCTCATGTGAGTTTGTCTATACTTAAAGTATTATTGAACATTTCTGTCACACTAATGTACAGTCAATAAAATTGATGGATTTTTCGAAACACGCGTTTCTGCTTGTGTGGTTCATAATGGAACATACTAAACGCATGCGCGTCCAATATCCAAATTAGTATCTTTAACCGAACCGCAAATTGAAATTAACAGGGAACCGCTTTGACTCGACAAACAAAAAATAATAAATATTTGTTTACACAATTCAAAATTCACGTACCCCTCAGTACTTGACCGACCTGGAACCTCCACATATCGGAGCTGCTACTTGGTATAATCTCCGTAATGCGAATGACTTACGCACAATCGAATTGTTGAATATATTTAAATACAAGCTTTAATTAAAAAGGTTGATTAAAACATCATCATCCTTTTTTCATAAGAAAGCGTTGTCTAAAAATTATTCATACGCTTAATAAGGACCAAATCGAGTTCGCTAAATTAACACCTTTTCGCAAAAAAAAACAACATCAAATATCCACGACGTTCATGTGGAGAGTGCATCTCATTACCACTAGCGGTTCATATGTCCTTATTATACCCCCATTACCATTGGAAATGGGGCCTATATAGGAGTCACTTTGTCGGTCGGTCGGTCGCGAAAATTTCATCCGATCTTCACCAAACTTGGTCAGAAGTTGTATCTATATGATCTCTAGGTCAAGTTTGAATATGGGTCATGCCGGGTCAAAAACTAGGTCACGGGGTCACTTAGTGCGTTTTAAACCGAAAGTTTGTCCGGACCATAACTATGTCATTTATCGTTAGATTTTAAAATGACTTGGTTCATTTGTTCACCATCATTGGACGGTGTGTCATGCGAAAAAAGAACGTCGATATCTCCAAGGTCAAGTTCACATTTTGAGTTCAAAGGTCAAAAATGGCCACAAATGAGCTTGTCCGGGCCATAACTATGTCGTTCATTGTGAGATTTTAAAATAATTTGGCACATTTGTTCACCATNGGGGGGGGGTATACGTCACGTCTGTGACAAAGCCCTAGTTTTAACTTTATACGCACTATCTTAATGAACAGTATCATGGAGATGATGATAACTAGCGATGCTTATCTCGATATTCTACTTTTCTGCAATACGCATCTCTACGAAATTGAAATTATTTTCTAGATGCCCTTAAATGTAATATGGAATCGACGATTTAGAATCGGTATATGCAAACAGTCTCTCACTTAAGCGCCAAATTTACAAACATAAGCCAATGTTTACGTTACAAAATACGCAGCCGCCCAGCGACCGGGAGGTCACGGGTTCGATCCCCACTGTGGGAGCGTTCTTTGATCGTCCTCAAAGACACCAAGTACTGGTTCTTAGTCCCAGGAAACGGATTCGACAGCATTAACATTAGCCTTAGGCTATCAATGTAATCGATCTAAAATAAATAAAATAAAATAAACTTAGATCTTCATTGTTTTCTATTGCGCGAAATATTGCAAGGCACGTTCCTTAATTATTTGCCTTTTTTAAAGCACATACTGCACGAGAAGTCAAAATGTTCGAGCGAACTATACAATATTGGACAGAAACGCAAATGTTGTGACACCATTCTTTGCATTGATCAAATTGAACCATATCGTCGACGCAATCGGGTAAATTACAAATACCATAATAAAACAGCGGAAGTATACACTGTGTATTAGCAACCTGCTGTGGTGATCCTTATCTTTTCAGCTCAATACGCGGGCACCTGGCTAGTGTACTGGACAATTTGGATTTACTGTCAAAATGACTGATGTCATGTATTTCTAAAGTTTTATGTACATTTACAATGAACAACGTGTTACACAATTATTGTGGTTTTATTTTTCATTTAGAAAACGCGCTGAAAACAAACTCATAAACGTGTGATTGGAATGGAAAGAAAACTGCGCCTTAATGAAAAACTTAAATACCATATATTTCAATCGTTTAGAAAATATTTATGCTACATACCTAATAGCCATGTGATTACATAAAAATAGGATCTGAAGTAGTATCTGTTAAATCTACGTACACAAGTATGCAGTTTGAATATACGCGTACATGGACTGGATATCAAAATCAAGATATACGAAGAACATCATTTTTAAAAAGATATTTATTGCTGTCATTACCGTCGTTTCATAAAAAAATATAGTCTAATATTAAAATCTAAATAATGATTTGATAACACGAGTATATACCTTAACAAAACTTTGAATACAAGAATACAAAATGATTAACTATACTTTATACTTTATTACATTTTGAATTATATATTAATTTATTCAACAATAATTTTAAATCGAGTGTTAAAATTTTATATAAAAGTTGTGGAATTATGTATATATATATATATAACAACCAATCTCGGTGTTTCAAGTTGTATCGCTATACATGTATAAACGTTTGCTTTATGCTGAACAATGCCCATGCGGATTCTCACATATAATTCACTTAAATTAAAGCATCGATTGTATGTGTGAATTATTATGAATAGCTGTTATTGCCATACCTTTTTTTATAGATAAATGTTTTTATTTATATGTTATTGTTGACACAGTTGAATTGACGCATCAAAAGCACTAAATTTCATCCGAGTGACCACAATCAGTTGCTTAATTCATCGACTTGCAACATATGTGATAATAATTTGTCAATGATACAGTGTGTTACAGGGTAAAGTGGAGTAATAAATAAAGTACATTAAACATTAGTAAATCCTAAGTCAAAATGTATCAAATGCTAAAACCAATGAATGTATCAATAGACAGTTTATATTCTAACTGTTAAATACATAAATCTAGGTTAAAGTAGTTTATTTTAAGTAATTAAAAAAAAAAATCCGAGGTTGAACTGAATTTTAAAACGTTAACCCTTTTTGTAATATATAAAACAAACATGCGATTTTTGAATTTGACACTTCCAAATTCTGCAAGAAATGTAGAAGGTATACCCTGTTGGATTGTACAATACTGTGATATGTCACGCTATTTGTCACTTATATTGATACGGCCATTAAGTTTCAGGTGTCTGCAGTTTTGTATGTACAATCGTTTTTTAAAGTACATCGGACTCTTATAAAATCTTTTTAGTGCTGGATTACTTTGTAAATCATTGTTAATTGTTCTTTAATTTCCGTAATTACAATGTATCAAATGACTAAGTTTATTTTATAATTTCCTCATCAGTTTTTGAAGTTATATACTCATGATACCTGTAGTTAACATTCTTTTGCAAAATGTGAGGGCAGTCTTTTCAGTTTGACATTATCCAGTTTATCTGATTTGCCTTTTAATGCCATGTTCGTGTCAACGTTTTGTTGTTACAGTAAGTTGTGTATAATGTTCACTTTTTTTAATGGGTAAAAATGCTTAAGATGGGTTATTTAACAAGCAGATTCATATCGGTCATTGTGTGATTTTTTTTATTATTATTTACATTAAGGACTGCAACGGTATCATTCTTCAAATAAGTTTCTTTAAACAATTTCCTACAAACGATCTGATAATGGTTGACCATGTCAGTCAAAAACTAAATATATACTTCTTTATTTTACGGTCTTTAGTGTGTTGTTTAAGCATGATGCTAAGTCAGTCAACGGTATTCGTTCAGTTATATTTTGTCTGAATTTTGCATTTATTTTGAACTTTATTAGTTTGGAATTCCTGGTGTATTCTTGTATACAATTGGGAAAGTTGATAACAGACAAACAGAACTACAAGCATAATTTACAATGTGCATGACATCAAACAAGTGCGTGTCATCCCTCAGGCATATGGTTAAAACAATGTAATGGCTTCAACTATTCTGTTTTAATATTTTGTCAGTCGTCCGCTTGGCGCCTACGTTTTGAGCTCTGTCGGTCGGAAACAATATTTTGATAACAGATTAAATATATAAAGTAAGAGTAAGTGATTGCTCGGTTCATTTATATTTGTTTTTGAAACATTACGATTTTACTGTTTTCCTTTTCTTTCAATTTGTGGACCATAATCATTATGCAGGATCCAATATTATTACCCGATGCCTTATATAAATGATAATTAATTATTTTTTTGTTATTTCCTCGTCGAAGAAGAAATGTTGCAATGTTTTAAACTGTTACCGGTGAATATTTCGAACTGTTGACCGGGCAATAGTTTGAACTGTTGCCGGCTCGTGCAGACTAGGTCAGGTAATAAAACAGTTATTTCATCGATGCTTGGTGAACAGTCAAAACTGTTGTCCCTCGGTATCAGGGCTCACATTTGGAACTGTTGCCATCGGCCTATCAGCCTCGGGCAACAGTTCCAAAGTCATCCCTGATACATTGGGACAACAGTTTTGACTGTTCACCGCGCATCCATGAAATAACTGTATACTATTAAAATAAATTAAGTACCTTTGTTTCATAGTTTACTCAGTAAAATGCACGGTATTGTATCGTTCATTGTATTACTCCTGTACACAATATCTTTATTTGAAGGCACTGGCCTGCTACAGAGGTCGCTGAAACAAGTGTGTAGTATAAATCATTGCTTGGACATAGTGTACGAGAATTGACGACAGAAACGTGTTCCTGTGATATCTAGTGTACATGCCATTCTTATAAAACTGAGATAAAACGATTTGTCACTTACGCAGAAAGAAGTTGCCGCGACGTTTTTCAATTAACAGACGCATCAAAAAGTGAAATTTACAGAATAATGTTTTGTTCATATGTCCGCACAGGTTTATCAGGGACGACACTTTCTGCCTAAACTGGATTTTCGTCCAGAAGAGTCTTCCTTCAAACAAAAAATACAATAAAAGCGGAAAGTGTCGTCCTTGATAAGCCTGTGCGGACTAATCTGGGACGACACTTTACGCATGTGCAGTAAACCCCCTTTTCACAGAGCGAGACTCATGATCGCCTAATAGCTCAATTTTGATTGCATCTTTCGAGAGAATTTTTTCATGCTGAAATGCAAAAAACTAACATTGTTCTTACTAATATAAAATAAATTGACGTGGCATGATGAATATGTCTGTGATTGAACAATTTATTTACATAAACAATCACGCCTTATGATTTGCATCACTGGCTTTCTTGTAGTTTAGACAACGGCACATACCGTTCGTACAGTCGAAAAGTCATTCGACTTGCACTATGTTAGGAGGTGTCCTACTTTTCGGTGAAGATAATAATGCTCATACGACAAATCGACACAATTTTCTGTTCTGCAACAAATATGATTAACTTTTCGATAAAGTTATGTTATTGAATCCGGTCAGTGACACATTGAATGTCGCCTTACGACCTTCAAACAACATTTGTTCACATGCGTTTGTCAAAAATGCTGCGATTGGAAACAATACACTTTAGTTTAAACCTATTTATTTTAGCTCGATTGCATCGAAAGCCGTAGGCTTATATAAACGCTCTCGAGTCGGTTTCCTGGGACTATAACCAGTACTTGGTGTCTTTGAGGGAGACCAAAGGAACGCTCCCAGTGGGGTTCGAACCCATGGCCTCCCGATCGCTAGGCGGACGCCATATCCACTACGCCAGGGCGATCTTAACAATACACTTTATTGAAACATATAAATAATTGTGAACATAGTTCGTAGACATTATGCCAAATCGGTTCGAATGTTAATGTATTATTTATTTAAACGAAACTACAAGAAAGCCATTGGCAAATGAACAACAATTTAATGTTTTTATTTCATTATTTTTGAAACCGAGTTTAATCAAAATAATCGTTTTGTAAATTCGGCCTATGACTTATTCTTATCAAATTGTGAAAAGTGCACAAAAAGGTCCACCATTATTAATCTTCCTGAAACAGCAGCACGACTCGTTTACCGTTCTAAACGGTTAACGACGACACAAACTTCATTTCAATTTTCAAATATGTATTATTTATTAATATTTAGATTGAAACGAAATATGAATTGAGATTAAGTTCCGTATTTTCGTCCATAACATGAACAACGAAAAACGCTATACCGGTTATTAAAGACAACAATTTGGTTTTCTCTATTTTGTTTTGGTTTTGGTTATTTGAAAATAGGAATACGAACTCATGTTTTGATTTTTACACGGACCCAAACTATCAAGCAATACTTCATTTTCATGTTTTCTTTATGTCGATGAATGTTTTATGTTTAATAACAACAAATATAATAATCTACACTAAGCTATGGCAAGCGGTTCGACGCATAATCCCAAGAAACTAGGTTTTTCATGTGAACCTAGGTTCTCATTCTTACCAGAACTTATGATCCCAAATGAAATCTTGTGTTCTCATGAAAACTTAGGATATCCGAGAGAACGACGCGAAAAGCTGTCGAGAACCTAGGTTATTGTGAAAACCTTGGATATCAAACGAGAAATTTGGTTCTCAGAATGAGAACCTAGGTTCTCATGAAAAACCTAGTTTCATGGGATTATGCGTCGAACCGCGCTGAAAACCGGGGTTCGGAAATGATAACTTAGGTTCTCATGAGAAACTAAGTTCTATGCTCCCTGAAAAATATGTGTCCCGTTTTCCGAACGAGCAAGTTTACGCCGTCCGACGCGTAATTCTGGGAACCTAGGTTCTCATGAGAACTAGAACCTAGGTCCTCATGAGAACTATGGTTCCCAAATGAAAACCACGGATTATGGCAAGCGGTTCGACGCATTATCCCAAGAAACTAGTTATTTCATGGGAAGCTAGGTTCTCATTCTGAGAACCTAGAGTCTTACCAGAACCTTGGTTTTCAAATAAGAACCTAGGCTATCGCCGTTTGATGCACATTTAAAAAAATAATAATGCATATAAAATGTTTGCCTCACCTGGATTCGAACTGGCGACCTTTGGGGCACATTTGTACGCACTACAAATTGATTATTCAGGCTTCAAAACGTAGTAGAGAAGTTGTCCCTTTTATAGTGCAATATCACCCGCGAGCTAAGTAGTCTTGTAAGCGAATAAGTATCATTGTAAGCCATTGTTACATGGTTGACTTAACAGTTAAGTGGCACAGCTGTGACGTGTGTGTGTTTGAATTTATGTCGTTCCCACGATGTTGTAACTCAAACTGCGTGTTTTATTGATTGTTTGTGTCGTTGTCGCGCGTTAGTTGTCTCGTGCCCACGCAATATTACAAATGTACATTCATTCTACATGTAGTTACAACTTTAAACAACGTTATAAGTCGTTAACACAAGTCGATTTTCTCGTTCACACAGCTGAATAATTCGATACCACGAGTCGGTTATCATCATGACTTAGTAAATCGTTGATGAACATCTTTACTCGCGATTCTTATGCCGGGCGCGTGGCATCAAAACAATCGGACCTCCGATTCAACTAGATTCTGGATTCAACGGACCATGTCAGAACGTGCCCCGAGTGAGGCTCGAACCTTCGCTATCCTGCTCCGTAAGCAAACGCCCTAATCACTAGGGTACGGATACGGTCGACATCACATTGCCTTTGCAATGAACGGCGTAAAGTCTACCGCCTAGTGATGCTCTACAAAATGGCCGAGGGGCTGGTGCCAGCTATACCAGCAACTGAATTCTTGAAACCAGCACGGGTTGAAAGACATATTAAGGCAAAACAATATAGTGACTGTGTAACATCAAACATAATAGACAAACAAGTGATTAATAATGATAGAGGCTTTGTGATTAATAACACCACATAATAGTATACAATTTAGAAACTCGTTCTTGGTGAAAAACATCATAGAGTGGAACCATCTTGATAGTAGTGTGGTTCACGCAGAGACAGTTGAGGGCTTAAGGTCTGCCCTCCATTTTGATTAAGCGCACTCACGCCGTAAGTGGCCCTTCACCGTACCAAGCAGAAGCAGAATGTCACAAATAACATTCTGACCAAGTTTCACAAAGATTGAGTACTTAATGTTGCCTGTATAGTAGTTCCAAGGTTTTTCTAATATTTGATAAGTTGACCTAGATTTTGTGAATTAGAATTAAACTCGGTCTAGATATTGTAAAGATAAACATTCTGACCAAATTTTGTCCAAATTTAGTAATAAATCATTTAGATTTAGTCATAAATGTGGCCTTAAAAGTGGTTACTTTTTTCAAAGAATTGACCTAGTGACCTAGCTTTTGGATGCAAGTGATTCAGATTCATACTCGTGCTAGATATTGTCAAGATAAAATGTCTGACCAAATTTCAAAAAGATTGAGTCCGGTAAGCGACCAGGATCCTTTGGTCCACTTGTTTCTGTGTGTGGCTGTTTGACCATTGCTCATTTTCCCACAAGAAATAGCTTACATATAATATGCATCGAGGAATCAAAAAATAATGCTTGCTTCATGATAATAAAGTGTGATGTTCATAATATGTGTCATGTTCTTTCTAAGCCGCGTTTTGGGAAAACTTGGTTTAATGGATGTGCAGTCCGCACAGGCTAATCAGGGACGACACTTTCCACTTTTATGTAATGTTTTGGTTTCAAGGAAGTCTCTTTTAAACAAAAATCCAGTTTATGCGGAAAGTGTCGTCCCTGATTAGCCTGTGCGGACTGCTCAGGCTAATTTGGGACGACACTTTACGCAAATGCATTTAGCACAGTTTTCAAAGAATGAGGCTCTGTCTGCCTGTGTCCTACATGACAACCACCACATTATCCAAGCATGGCTGCTATTTCTGATTTAAAGGTATGCTCCAAATCAATGACTTTCAACATGTGATACATACAAGTGTGAAATAGCGTAACAAACACAATTATTTTGTAACATTTATTAGGCATATAAAAGAAAGTTCTTGTAAAATTACATGTTATTTCACTTTTTCTAAACTCTAAACATTATCAGCCCACAAATTAGGGCAATTTACAAAATACATGTACTGTATGATCATAATACAAGATTTTATTTAATGCTTTCCGTTGTTTTATAGAGAAATATCAGTGAATTAAAACTGATAATTTCACTGTTTCATACAATGAAAATTATCAGTGAAAATTATCGATAATTTTCATTGTTTACTGTGAAATGACATCATTATTTTGACGAAATGACGTCATTATCCCAACGACATTCTTTAGTTAAATAAAACTATTTAACAATGTATATAAACTGTGAAAAAGCATGAAATAAAAAGAAAAAATTTGGGATTCTGTGGAATATCGATTTTAATTCACTCGTGATCATAGAAAAAATATATTTTCACTCGTGGCTGCGCCACTCATGAAAATATTAATTACTATGATAACTCGTGAATTTAAATCGATAATCCACCGAATCCAACAAATATCCTATATCTAATAATTATTATGCATACATGTCATTGGTATTCATATCATGAATTAAACCTAACAAATATGTTTAAATCTATTTCCCAAAAATGCTATTTTTAATATAATTGTAAAATAATTAGTAAAATTAGATCCATATACTATTTCAACATGAAATTCAACAACTGTTGATCACAATGGATGTATACAAAGATGTTAAAATATTGCTTTTTGAAATGTTCTTATCAAATATTTTACGGAATATTATGAAAACCTGAGCACATTTCAAAGAAAATTGCACTAAACCTAAGCCAACAAAAATCTATTAGTAAAAAATAATCATTTAAAATAAATCAGAAAGGTTAAACGTGAATAGACAATACATAGCCAGTGGTAACAGGAACACCAAATGTTACTGAGATTATAATAGTTAAACTTTCCACATTTAAGGGACTTGTTCACAGTTAAATAAAATAATAATTTTTAAAAAAATTTGTCCTAGTTTAAAAAACAAGAGTGCCAAACTGTCACAAGATACGCCCGTTCGAAGGTTTTGGACACCATGCTCAATGCTTGAAATGCACTAAGTGACCTCAAGACCTAGTTATTGACTTGGCATGACCCATATTTGAACTTGACCTAGATATCATTTAGATGTAACATCTGACTAAATTTGGTGAAGATCAGATGAAAACTACTTCAATTAGAGAGCGGACACCATGCTAAATGCTTTAAATGCACCATGTGACCTCGTTTTTGACCGGGCATGACCCATATTCGAACTTGACCTACATATCATCTAGACACAACTTGTAACCAAATTAGGTGAAGATCAGATGAAAACTACTTCAATTAGAGAGCGGACACCATGCTAAATGCTTGAAATGCACTAAGTAACCTCGTGACCTAGTTTTTGACCCGGCATGACCCATATTTAAACCTGACCTACATATCATATAGACACAACTTTTGACCAAATTTGGTGAAGATCGGGTGAAAACTACTTCATTTAGAGAGCGGACACCATGAAATCCTTGAAATGCACTAAGTGACCCCATGACCTAGTTTTTGACCCGGCATGACCCATATTCCAACTTGGCCTAGATATTGTCTAGACTCAACTTCTGAGCAAGTTTGGTGAAGATCGGATGAAAACTATTTGAATTAGAGTCCGGACAAAGTGGCGCCGTTGAAAATGCACTAATTGACCCTATGACCTAGTTTTTGACCCGGCATGACCCATATTCGAACTTGGCCTATATATCAACTAGATGCAACTGCTGACCAAGTTTGGTGAAGATCGGATGAATACAATTTGAAATAGAGTCCGGACAAAGTGGCCCCTTTGAAAATGCACTTATTGACCCTATGACCTAGTTTTTGACCCGGCATGACCCATATTCGAACTTGGCCTAGATATCAACTAGATGCAACTGCTGACCAAGTTTGGTGAAGATCGGATGAATACAATTTGAATTAGAGTCCGGACAAAGTGATGCCTTCCGCCCGCCGCCCGCCGCCCGCCAAGGGGTTTCACATAATACGTCCCGTATTTTATACGGGCGTATAAAAAGAATGCAAACATTATGTTTAAACAAGCAAAGTTACACTCCCGACTAATGTTAAAAATATTGGTTCATAAATATATATAGGATCTGGCATGAGTTGTCATATCATACCATATTTTATTAAACGAGTTCAGGAATTGTGTTAGTAGGCGAGCCTTTGGCGAGCTTACTTACAAATTTCCTGGACGAGTTTAATAAAATATGGTATGATAAGACAACGAGTGTCAGATCTTTTTTATCACATGCTTTTAAATGAGCAAATTAAATAATTATTTATGCAAACATAATGCTAAATCCCGAATGTTGTTTACATTTTGTGACGTCATTTGACGTTGCAACGTCATTTCAGCAAAATAACAAAATGCGATTGGTCAATTAACGAAAACTAATCCAATGAAAACGCTTATATTACATGGGAAACAGGGTATGGCATGTGATGAAATTGTCATTCAAAATAAAAAAACACCCTTTTTCTTGGTTATTTAGAAAAATCCATGTAGTGCACAAAGCGGTTATAATTCACCGATAAATTAAAGCCAGTGTTGCGCGTAGGTAGGGCACTAGCTTTCGCTTCTTGATGACCCGGGTTCAAATCCCCCCGGGGAAGGCAATTTTTTGTATTCATCTTTTTTTTCTAGCTATTTTCATTAGTTAGGACTATTCAAAACAGTATAGATTTGTTAGTAAACGTATTTAATGACATTTCCAAAAATAGGAAAAGATTTTTACAAGTCCCTTTAATATTCATCATCTAGCAAACAGGATTTTCATGCTTTATTGCATTTTCTGCAACATTTGTTTACCATTAATTTAACATTAACTGTCATGGTTGAAAATTGTGCTAACTGCATTTAATTTCTATATTCTGCTTACCGGTTCCACAATATACATACAACTAGATATGTTGTGTGCAGTTTTATTTTTTGGGCAAAAATTTAAATATTGGTAACTCATGAATATTTTAAATCCGAGTTAAGATCTGGCCTGTAAGTCTGCACCAAGCAATTTAACCATTTATCTACTTATACATGCTTACAAATGGACAAACATTTTTTATTGTTACTACATACATAAATATAGACAAACACACTCTACATAGACATTGACAATTATAATGAATAGTGTTAGATTAAGGCAGATCAGTGCTTTGTTACAAAGCAGATGCTTAGGAAACAGAAAGCAAAAAAATACTTATAAGCGTACTTGTAAACATTACCAACAATCTTTAATAAAAAAACATAAATAATGCAACAATTATTATGTTCAAAGATATTGAAAATAAGACTGTACAAAACTACAAGTAAGAAACACTGGACAAGAGAACACATATTGGAGCTATATGGCTCAAGGAGTTTATACAAAACTGAAACATAAGGTATTAAGGTTTGGGTCTATAAACACATTGTGTAAAGGAATGGTTTTGAGCATTAAATTCATAAGAAAAAAATGAAACACAATGCCAAATACCATGTATACAAATATAACAAGTTAAGTTAGCTGAGAACACAAAGAATTCAATAACAAATGGCAGAAATTCTTCACAAATAGTGTGTATAGAGAACATTATACTTGTATGAAGAAAAAATTGCTGGAAATGTATACACACATAAAATATATAATGCCATGGCATTAGGCTCCAATTTACAATTTTTTCCGAAAAAACCCTATCACTCTGGTCTAAGACAAATAAAGGCTAGATTTGTTTCCTTCCACTTCTTCCAAACATTTTTTATCATCAAAACTACATGTTGTTGTATCTATAACTTACCATATGCATGTGCAGATACATCACGTGACGCAACATGCGTCACCATAACCGGTTATATATTTCTTTGTCATGTGTTATATGTGGAATGATTGGCATATTGCATTTTTTCCTGAATAAAGCATATCATAAAAGAAATCTTAGATTAAAATATAACATAAAATAATCGTGGATAATCCAATAATGAAGTTATTGGTCCTCCACAAGCTATAGCAATACAGATTTGCCATGCATGATGTATTTCATGGGTAAATCCAGGTGGAAATCAGCTTATATAGGTGATAGGCTGGCGCTGTTTGTCACGCTGGCATTAATTTGTTAATTTACTATCCGTTTTGAGATACAAGATTGCCAATTGACTGTCACTCGCAAAACCCTTGTATCATAATATTAGCCCGTTTGTTCAGTTTTCAAACATTCTGTCTTACAGCAGCAACCATGGCAAGAACAATACCTATATTGATAGTCACTGGAATTGAATAGGTATGGTGTGTCATCTGCTGTACTCTTACAGACAGTCAATGCCAAAATGTTTTTTAAATGAGCATTGCTCTGGAAAAAGGGGGCTTAATGAATGTTCGTAAAGTGTCGTCCCAGATAAGCCTGTGAAGTCAGCACAGGCTAATCAGGGACGACACTTTACACCTAAACTGAATTTTCGCTAGAGAGACTTCCTTTTAACGAAAAATACAATAAAAGCGAAGTCTGGTCCCTGATTAGCCTGTGTGGATTGACAGGCTAATCCAGGATGACATTTCAGGCACATGCATAAAGCTCAGTTTTCCCAGAGCAAGTCTCAAATAAACCATCATGCCGGCATTGTAAATGTCACATCTACGAAACTCATATTACAGCAACAAATAACAAACATGAACATAGTCATTAATAAATAGGGAGAAATAACATAAAATGTCACAACAGTAATAAATATTAACAACAATGAAAAATAAAAAATGTTACAATCAAATGTGATGTGATTTTAACTTCTTTTTGAAGGAAAGTGATTTCAACGTCCTATGGAAGTAAATAGCCATGGCACTCAACTGATTCGCCAGATTCAATATTTCTCTGGGCAATCTAGCAAATTAAAAAATTATTTATACATAAAATCTTGATTTCATAAAGATAATATCAACTGAAAGGATGAGGAATTACTGGTTAATCCCTGTAAATTGCAATTATTTCAGAAATTATACACTAAATCAACAGAACATGCTAGACAATTAAACAAAGCAACAATAACAAGGGCTGTTTGTAAAACATGCATGCCCCCTATATGGGCTATAAGTTGTAGTAGCAGCCATTGTGTGCATACGTTTTTTGTCACTGTGAGCAACGATGGTGGTGGTGGTGGTGGTGGTGGTGGTGGTGGTGGTNGCAAGCCAGAAACAACGAATTAATTGGATTTTCTATGTTTTGAGCTTGAACTTCTTTCTTTTATCATGATTTCACGCTAGAATATGTCTCGATAGCTTAGGTAGCGAGTAAAGAAACATAAAGACATGAAAATAAATGCCATATCTCGTTTTACATGTAAGTTTAAATAAAGAAACGCGTGTGTATGTCTATAACTGTCAATACGCTGTTACCGTTGTAGTTATGACGCCGAAACGTAGTTCAGCGGGAGTGATATAATCGGAAGTTCTGCTCGTCTTAACTTAGATGACTGACCAGTCATGTAAAACATTGAATATAATATATAATTTTTATAAACAACTGGAAGCAAGATGAGTTGCAGATGATTGGTCAGTTACCACATTTTAACTAACTCTTTTGACCTGTTAATTCCTTTCAGCTCAATTCAACAGTGAAAAATGCGTCTAATATCACTTTAAGTAAACAGTAGACAGTATTATTTATTATGCATTAATCACAGACTTGCAGTACAATCTATCAACAGGACCCTGAGGTTCCTTGAACGCTCACAAAAATTGAACAAGCTTAGTAGAGGACCACTATAGATTTATTAGAATGTTACCCACCAATATTTTACACCTCTGGCCCATGTCATAACAGTTATTTTGCGTATAAGTCTTTATAAATCATGTGACTCCTAGGACATGCGTGGCCAGTTTTGACCCCAGAGGCATAATTTGAACAACATTTGTATGATGCTAGATGCCAACTATCAAACCAATGGGCCTTGCAGAGAAGATTTTTTTTGAAGTTTTCATTTTTAAAACCCCCTATTTTATTTACCCCTTGACCTAATTAATCAAGAGACGAAAATGATTTTATTAATTTTCATAAAGGGCCACCCAGGAAACATTCCTGTGAAGTTTCCTGAAATTCTGCCCAGAGGCTCAGGAGTCATGAAGAAAAAGTTTACAGATGCATGAACGGACGCACGCACAGAGAACAGACATCACAGTATCCCAATAGTTCTCCATGAGCAAGGTGTGCTCAGGGGAGCTAAAAACACATTCTGACACACATACAAATTTATTTTAAAAACATCACACAAGTATACACAAGTATGCCTCGAAAAGCTTATGGATATATTGCATTATTAGTGAGGCGTTAATAATTTACAAACACATATGACCAAGGGTCAAACATGACAAATTAATGTCAAATATACAATAATGAAGTAATTACAAAGATATTCATGCATTCCAGATGAATGTTATGTCCACATTTATCCATGGCTTTCAGCAAAAAATTATTTTATAACTTACACCTTATTATTAAATTGACATAAGATGAAGGATTTGGACTAAAAATAAATGGAAAAGTATTATAGCAAAAACTTAATACATGTATGATCAATCTATATTCTCTAGACTATGATATGTGTAAGCTTCTGGAATATAAACAAAACCCGGTCAGTTAAATTCCAAAGGAACAAATAAATGTCAGCATTGAAACGAGCATCTACATCTCATGAACAAACATGGTGGCCATACCAGTATCCACCATACATATGTGTCGCGTTCTGAGAAAACTGGGCATAATGCTTGTGCGTAAATTGTCATCCCAGATTAGCCTGTGCAGTCCGCATAGGCTAATCAGGGACGACAATTTCCGCTTGTATGGAATTTTTCGTTTATATGATGTCTCTTCTTAGCGAAAATCCAGTTTAGGCGTAAAGTGTCATCCCTGATTCGCCTGTGCGGACTGCACATGCTAATCTGGGACGACACTTCAAGCACATGCAATAGCATTTTGCCCAGTTTTCTAAAAACACGACACATATTAAAATACTGATCATGTGGTTTTGAACAAACATTCAAGTAAATGTAATCAATATAGTATGAACACTTAATATGAGCCTCGCTCTGTGAAAAGGGGGTTTAATTCATGTGCATAAAGAGTAGTCCCAGATAAGCCAGTGCAGTCCTTTTTATTTATTATGTTCATTATGTTTTTCAGCCACTATTGTCTATATTGAATCTGTGATTTGATCACAACATGGAAATTTCTGATCTGACCTTAATAAACTTTTCCAATTAAGTTACTGTGATCTGATATATATATATATATATATATACAGTGAACAAGAATATTAATGTGAGACATAATATCCTTTAACATACTACATATCTGTGTAATTTGCAAGCAAATGGCTCTCCTGTAATGGTGGTTTGTAACCTGTAACAGTGGGGTGTAGCCTGTAATAGTATTGTGTAGCCTCTAGTCGTCCTTCAAATCCTCCCGCACACTAAGGCAGACCTTCTGAGTGAGAATAGCCAGCCGTTCTGTAACACAGATAAGAAAATTGAGACAACGCCTGAACTAAACTATATATAACAACTGCCCTACTTCAATCAGTGATAGGAGGAGAACGCTGTTGAAATAATTGTACAAGTTATGTGGCCTGGTTGCTGGTTGATATTCCCAAGTTTTATAAAAAAATAAATAAAAAAAATGGTTGAACCCTCAAAAAAATATTAATGACATTCAACATTGATGTACTTTTCCTTTTTAGAATGTTTCTTTTTAATAATTGCAATTTTACATTAAAATTCATTGTTATTATGAACTAAAATCATAGTTCACATGTTCTAATGTTCTCAAGTCGAAACCTGTGGCTATAAGACTGCACATATGTCCGATTTTTAAAACTAAGAAGCCGACTGACCTTGCTGCCTATTGAACCAGCGCGGCTTTGTCTTCCACATGACCCCGATGATGTACACTGGGATGCCGGCGGCAACCACCGCCATGCCGATCAAACACTCGGTGGGGTTGTTGGTGAGAGGTAATGTAATCAGGAATAAGCACACAACCAGGAAAAATATGGGGAAACCTAACCACACCTGCAAGTGAAAAACCCAATCACATCACATAGTCTGACTCAAACATATCACTGTCTACAGCAAGCATATCACAGTCTTACCGTAACTCAAACATATCACATAGTCTTGACTCAAACATATCACATAGTCTGACTCAAACATATCACATAGTCTTGACTCAAACATATCACATAGTCAGACTCAAACATATCACATAGTCTTGACACAAACATATCACATAGTCTTGACTCAAACATATCACATTATCTGACTCAAACATATCACATAATCTGACTCAGACATATCACATAGTCTGACTCAAACATATCACATGGTCTTGACTCAAACATATCACACAGTCTTGACTCAAACATATCACATTATCTGACTCAAACATATCACATTATCTGACTCAAACATATCACATAATCTGACTCAAACATATCACATTATCTGACTCAAACATATCACATAATCTGACTCAAACATATCACAGAGTCTTGACTCAAACATATCACATTATCTGACTCAAACATATCACATTATCTGACTCAAACATATCACTGTCTGCAGCAAGCATATCACAGTCTGACTCAAGTATATCTAATAATAGCAGTTTTGCAGTCTCCATTTAAGACTTGTACTCCGTTGAGTCAAACTTAAAGTTTATAATGATGGTTCTTTTTACATGATGGTTACAGGTAGCAATTCCACAACTATAATTTAAGAAACATCCATATCCACAGTAGTGCAGCAGGAATTTGAACAGAGAAAGAAATCAAAATTTCTAAGCTGAAATTCCAGAATAAAGAAGCATTTTCACTGAGAATATAATATAGGATACCAACACAAATTCTTCATGATCATTTGACTCACTTTGATGGGCCTTTCCATTTCAGGCAGTTTATAGCGCATGTACAACATTCCACAGATGGTGAGGGCGATGAACGCTGACTCCACAAAACTTGCGTAGTTGATCAGCGCAAATATGTCGTCAGAGCTCAACATGATCAACGTCAAAATACACTGAAATAGGTATAAATACACTGAAATAGGTTTTAATACACTGAAATAGGTTTAAATTCACTTAAATAGGTTAAAATACACTGAAATAGGTTTAAATACACAGAAATACGTCAAAATACACTGAAACAAGGGCTGTTTGTAAAACATGCATGCTCCCCATATGGGCTGTCAGTTGTAGCGGCAGCCATTGTGTGAACACATTTTTTGTCACTGTGAATGGTGGTGGTGGTGGTGGTGGTGGTGGTGGTGGTGGTGGTG
>VMBQ01001768.1:39218-52879 GCA_007657795.1 Dreissena rostriformis
AAGGTACAGTCAAGTTACCATTACCGGATCAGTAGCGTAATAAAGTTGTTCTGGTGAAAAGCAATACATGTTTTGAGACTTCTTTTACACCAGTTTGATTAAATATTACCTTTGCTTACTGATTCAGCACATAGTCTTATTTTTAAACGCAGGCAAAATGTATTTGTGATACCTTTTTTTCGCCGCAGAATTAATGCATTAACGGATCAGTTGTAGCCATAACGGATCACGTGATCGAAACCACTCAGGGGGCATCTAACACGCTATTTGAACTGTCGAAACATGAACTGTGTTGTTTACAATGACCAAATAACATTGCCAGTCATAAATTATATTCATTTTTTTGTTATTATTTTTTTCTATATGTGATCTTGTATCTACACTTTACGCATGGTGTTCTTGTGTGAATTATCTGTTGAAAATCCTAAATAGATCAAAAAGATATGGGCATCTTATAAACCATGTAAATTGTTCGAATCATATCTAATCATCGATCTTGAACATGGAACATAAATAAAACATTAAGATTGAGATCATTTATTGTAAGAATCAACAAGATTTGCATATATTTTAATATAATATCCTATCAATACGCATATTATCACACTTGATCCGTTATTGCCCTAATTTTTCATTTCATTTAAGGTGTTGCAAAATCTTAAACACGAATCAAAACTGAAATGGACTTTTGCAGGCAGAAAGACAACTAAATTGCCTTTAAATTAATGCGTAAACTTCTTACTTTCCAACAGAGTTATAGCATGTGGCCGCGAAAAATGTTCAACCTCGAATTGGAAACGAGACGGAAGTCAAAAAAGTCGTATATACATGTCAGCAAAACATACCGAAATGTTTGACAAAGAGTAGCTCCGATAACGACTCAATCAATGCGTTTTAAAGAACAGGCCTCGAAGATGCTGTGTGCAAAATATCATCTTAAAATGTCAATTATTTATGGCGATACGCAGTCTTGAACATCAAAGTGATCCGCTATGGGTAATGATCATGTAATGGTAACTTGACTGTATGTTTACTAAGGTTAAACTTACAGAGCTGGATTTGAGATGAATTAAATGTTGATTTTTTATTTTTTTTGTAAACCTTCAATTGGGAATAGTTAGGTCCTATGTGGGCAAAATAAATTATATACTTTTTTTCCATTTGGAATGGGTCCCCCTAGCGGACCCGGATATGAACGAAAATAAAAAACACTACCAACTTAACTGAAACCACTCATAAACAAGAAGTTGATATAATCTCTACGTGACAATGACACAATAAAACCCATAAAGTTTACCATATTAAATTACCATTATGAATTATAGGTATAATAGATACATGACATGTATTTTAATCTCAATTTTCAATTTGAGTAAATATTTTGTTAATGCAAAAGAAATTGTAGTAACTTGGGTAACTATTTGCAGTAGTCTGAGTAGATTAACAATCTCAATGGAAGAAGCATAAACAGGCAAACTTCTTTATAAATTAGTCAGGGCAAAGTTTGCAAAGTGAAGAAACCTACCAATGAATGTTTGAATTTAATGCATGAAACATGTTATTAAGAATGAACATATTTTTCAAAACCAAAAAGGATATGATTCATGCGTTTTAGATCATATTTTGTTTAACAGACCCTTTAAGATTATCCCAAAATGTACCATGTAGGTTCCTAAAACGTAAGATTTTCTAATTTGATGGTGAGGAACCAATCCAAACTCACTCCTTTAGGGACTCGATATCTCCAAGTTTTCATGCAGAAAAATTTGCTTTAAATTTCTATTTATTAGTTAGTGGACTTCTTTTTACTTTGTGTACTTCTTGCTATAAAAAATATTTAAATGTGAAATGTAAAATAAGTGTAAAGTGACATTCGGGTATAATTATTATAAAAAAAATGTGAAAATGTATTGTAAGTATTAGTATTTCTGTCTTGCTGACAAGTTTGCAGAATATTTTGAGTAAAACTGTCACATTTTATGAAAAAAAAAGTATACTTGTTTGTTGAACAGATGTACATATTTTATATGATTGTTACGTTCAACACATGCATTACATTGTACAAATATTTTAAAACGTGTTTGCACATTTTTTTTGTAGGTTTTCTTTATTTTAATCATAAATATGTACATATATCTATCTATCTATCTCATAGTACTGCCTCACGCTTCTCGCGAGTATTATGGGCAGGGTGCGCGTTGGCTGTTAGTAAAGTAAAAGAGTAAAAACTGAGAGAGATATCTTTCAGCAAAATGAAAATTTGTGCAATTACATATATATAGTTATCATAGTGTATAAGAAATGTACAATTATTTTTGGAATACACCAGCAAAAATTCATAGATATAAAATACAACAAGTTTTTTTTTCAATATTTCTGTTGTTATATTAGTATTATTATCATAATCATTTTCATTATTAAAGTTAGCCCCAAAGTGTCACACAGTCCGTTTCAATTTTTGTTAATTAAGTAACTTGACTGTTTTAGTTTCATTTTTGCACTGCACAAAGATCCATCGTTTATTTCCATGATGTAATCTTTGAAACAGTTCCTGCATGTGCATGATGCAATCTTTCGTATAAAGTATTTACTAAGTGTCAACTTACACTTGACCCATGTTAAACTATTTGCTTTTACTAAGAAGGGAAACGGCTTATGACGTCATACTCAACGAGCCCCTGATGCTCGATAGCACGAGCTTGTCATTAACATGCATGTGGTCATTTCTGTTTATCTAAGATGATAATCTCTTTTTGGTGATGGATAAAGCGATAGCATCATAGAAACACATGTTTTATCACATAGAGAACAGAAAAGAAAACGATCATGACGCAAGATTGCCTACGCTATGAGCACGAATCAACAATTCAGTCTTGCGTCATTTCACGAGGCGCCACACAGGGTTTGTTTACAATTTCATTTTATAAATTAAAATCAATACTCACTGATACAAAGCGCTGCCAACAGGCGGGAAGCAGACGACGGGACATCACAGTCCGGAAATACTGGTTGTAGAACATATTTAGCGAACGTCAGCGCTGTTATGGCATTTCCTGTCGGCATTATAACAACTAACGCAACCCAGAGGAACAGAAAGGCGGGAAGCTTTCCGAAGGCTGTCCCGATGTACGCATAGTCCGCGCCCGATTTGAGAATGCACGTCCCCAGTTCCGCATAGCACAATGCCCCAACTAGCGATATGATCCCACACGCACCCCATACGGACAGGGACAGGCCGACGGAACCCGCTTCCAGGAGCACCCCCTTCGGACTGATGAAAATGCCGCTCCCCACAATGACCCCCACTATGATAGTGACCGCGTTAAGAAGTCCAATTTCCTTCTTCAGAGTGAACTTTCCTTCGGGCTCTTCCTCGTATTTCACTGATGCCGCGTTCTTTTCTGTTGCCATGACTGTTTTTTTCTTGTTTTCTTTTGATTAGTTTCGCTAAAAAATAAATTAATTGATATTATAATATATCGATCATACTGCACCAGACTAAACCTGAAAGTTGAAGCTGACACTCAATACGTGTATAAATTAAACATTAAAAACTGTGTATTTAACACGGGAAAATATATAAATTATTGATAACATACCTTCTTAATAGTATTTTTCAAACCGCCAAATAGTCAACTACTTTCGTTCTACTACTAAAACACGAATAAACACATGTGCTTTCGGTAGTCTAAATACCGCCACCACGTTGTAAATAGAGACTACCTTAGTCCTAGATATTGATTTTCATTGGCGAGCCAAACTACCAACACCCAATCAAACTTGGGGGTGTGTCTACCGAGGTCAATAAATCAAAGCACTGCCGAGTAATGTTATCAAGTCTCAGTGAAAGTTATATATATATTCTGGTGTCGGTTTCTTTTTTAAACGACATTACTATCCGCGTCAATTTAAGGATGTTATCTAATTATCATACTCGTAATATTAAATACCTACAAGAGCCAGATTTGTAATAAATAGATATCACAACATAAGCTCAGTAACTAATAAGATAGACGATCTCAATTGGCCAACACTTGAAACACGCATAACAAAGTTCCGTCTCATCAATGATGCTGTATTATTAAATCATCCGCCATGTAGTTGCCATCACCCCATCTGATAATCTTCTTGTTCCTGGCGACCGCCAAACCAGACTCAGCAGTAACCATTGCTTTAGACACATACAAACCTCAAAAGACTTATCATTTTCATTCTACCCAAGAACAGTTATTCAGCGGAATTCACTACCTCCCCATAAACAAGAGGCAGTCACAGTAGACGTTTTTAAAACCCTTAATTACTCCTGTGAATGTCATAGTCTTCCTTATCCACATGTAGACACATAATTCTAAATTAAATCCTCCTTTATTAACAAAAAGTAGAAATGCCGTGCAATATGCTTTGAAAATAAATTTGCCGACGGATTTCATAAATGTCAAAAATCAGCAGTGAAGCTTTGCATTGAGGTACAGTGGTCTAGTGGTTCGAATCCCTGGAGCACTGGATTTTTCGGGGCAAAAAATTAATTCCGCGCTTGCTTCTTTCCAAACAGGTGTATAAATGGGTACCTTTGAGGCAAATAAGCCAATTTGCCGTAACTGAATTCGGCGCCGAGTGTAAACGGACGAGTTATATCCAAGTGATCAGGGGTTCATGTAAAAGTCGGCTGAAGATTCACACGTCATCATAACAGACACTAAACCAGAACCTTTTATCCTTTAGGCATCATGGGTTCATTGACCGTTTGCCTATGTTAAATGTGCGAATGCGCAATAAAAGAGGCCCTAAATGGGGTACATTAAAAGGGTATTTTTCACGTTGTCAGAAGTATTTTCGGGGCGTTTTTTCCAGAACGATGAAATTATGCATTAAAGCTTAAACAAATTATTTGTATTATAAATTATAATTCAAATAAAGCATAAGCCAACATTTTATATTAAAACATTAGCAATTTATAAACAATTAAATGCTTGTAAGAAAAAAGGTAAGTATACTATAAGATGCTCGGAAAATAGGGTAACGTGATATTATATTTTAAAGACATCAATACAGTCTTAACGTATACCATAGTATACGTTTTCCATTTTATATAAACTGTCTATTTTAGTGCTCGCGAATAAAACGCATTCAAGAAAACACAACATTCGATCATAATTAATCACAATTAGTGAAAACATACAACTGTTCCTGCCTTATCAAAAATAATAATACATCAGAGAATAATATGCGATGTCTATGATATTATGTTTATAACATTCCAATTTATATGATATGATATGATTGTACCCATAATGGAAACTTATTACAATTTCTGATATGATATTCCCTTCGTAAGGTTCAATTATTTTAACATCACTTCTGCTTGAATCAACATATTGACCTTGCGCTCCTCATGTTCCATGAGTCATGTGAGTATCGCATTGCGCGTCGTGTCGATTTCAAAAGGCGACAGACGACATACAATGCGGCATTAACCGGATTAAGAATTCCATACATACACAGTTTAGCTATTTTGTTATATTTCCTTTATATAATGTTACATTTTATTGCGCAAATGTATTTATAATTTCGGTCTGTCAGTTTATTTATGAACTAAAAAATCGGCTGCTATCTTTTTCTTGTATGACATGTTACTTGCGCGAAAGACAGCATCAACGACCGCTTAATAAAGAATTAGTTAATATATCTCTGCGCTAAGTAAAATACCAGTAGTATAAATAATGCAGTTGGTAAAGGGACTCAACTGCAATTGTATGCATGTGTTATCCGTGTAAGATTTATTTCCCATACTCAAAAGTAAAAAAAATATGTTGTGCCGAGGGGTACACATGAAAACAAACGAAATTAAACCACAACGTGATAAGATTGTATCCGAAGTCAAAGATCTATCATTCAATTTGTATTGATAGGGCATTGACTGAGTGTAGACCACAGAACGTTTTCAATAAATTTGTTGGAAAAACTCGTTAATACAATACGTATGTATGTATGTACATTCACAACCTTCTGCTGACTCCTTCTTTGGGAGGATGTGCAATTCAAATCTATAACACATGACCAGAGAATAAAAACAATAGAGATCAATCTTTTTATTTAACTAATCTAAGCAATCTAAAAAGACAAAAAGAAAATTTTAATATCTTCAAGGGTCATTCTTAAAAAAGTGTTGTTACTTTATTGTTTATAAATAAAAACATACCATAGAGAATTATAATATAGAAACGTTGGAAATTGTTTCCTTTTATATATATATTAGAAAAATAAAGAATATTTTTTTCTGCTTTAAAACAATTAATCACAATACTAGCCTTTAATAAATCAAGGTGGAGATAAACAGAATGAGTACACATTTTCTGGGTAACCTGTCGCCATAGCCGCAACTTCTCTTTATGCCCTCCATGACTCTGTTCCTGTCTCCTCCTACCTCCTCGTCTGTCCTTTGCGTGTGTGAATGTGAATGTCAGAGTTTATTTACAGGTCATCGCCGCGTCCTCACGACTACCCTATGTGCTGACCTTTGCATAGCTTAGCCATTCTCTTGTTCTACTTCAGCCTGTGCACTTATGGCAGCGTTTTAGTCCTGACATCAGTGTTAATCATTGCCAGGCTATCATGGGAGATGCCAAATCACGATAATAAGTCGGGAAGTTGTATGATACCTCCAGTCCTATGTCAATGTCGTCCAAGATTGGGTGCTGCAACCTTATCGCTTTCGTCCCACCTTATTGTAAGCATGAGAAATACAATGAGCAAGACGCGAGGCCCAATCTGCCGAGATAAACAAATCATGTTGTACATATATATTATCTTTTTAACAGAGTCAAATGCACCAGAACCAAATCCTGGCCATAGACAGATCAAGTGTCCATGTGCTACATGCAACAGAGCATGCAAATAGACAACACCATGCGTTTGTTGTGACTCATGCGAAGTGTGGACCACCAAGAGTGTATGGGGATGACTCTGTCTGTAAGGCACTGACTTACATAACATGGGAATGTGTACAATGTGGTGTGCTTAACTTCTCAACAGGGATATTCGACACAACTCTGTTTGATTCTTCCGATAGCTACTCTGCATTAAGCGATATCACACGTGCAGACAGTGAAATCAGCTTTAGCCACTTCTGCCAGGGATGACATGACAATGGACTGAGAATTCTCATCGCATTTTGCCCGTCCATCAAACGCCCGGGCAAGAAGGCGAACCTACAGAACACGATGGATGCTACACAGGCTGACATTGTCATCAGCACTGAGTCAGGGCTAGATGACACAGTTGGATCATCAGAGGTGTTCCCGGCCAGAAAAGCTGAAGTCAGACAACAACTCAGAGGCGATTTGGATTATGGTCCAAATTCAAGGAGCACAAGACCTCTATATTGATTTGTGCTACAAACCATCTTCCTCCTCTTACCCAGACTATCTGGAACGCCTGCCTCAGTAGAATCCCGAGAAATTCTCACCTATGGCTGGGAGGGGACTTCAACCTACCTGATATTGACTGGGAAAATGAATGCCCTCTACCACACGCCACACACAACACCCAGTGTAAACAGCTGCTGTCAATTGCTAAAGACGCACCCGCGGACCAAGTCGTCAAATCGCCTACGCGGATAACCCAGATCATCAGTTATCTGCTTGACCTATTCTTTACCTACAACAGAACCCTCATCTACAAATGCGAAACCATTCCTGGAAAAGGGAATCACGAAGCCATATTGGTGGATTCCAGACAACGTCCTAGAAAAGTGAAGAAACCAACGCGCAAAGTATACCAATACAGGAAAGCAGACTACCAGTCAATGCGAGAGGAGTTGTCAGCTCAGCATACGCAGTTTTTGGAGAATACTAAGGACATGCCAGTAAATGACACATGGTCCAGCTTTGAACAGCTCCTCAAACAGCAATGCATCTGCACATCCCATTGAAGACGCTGTCTGGCAATAATTTCAATAAACCATGGATTACCAAAGCAATCGAGGCCGATCAGATAAAGACAAACATACTCTTCATTTTCCAAAGAGAAAACATGGAAGCAAACAGACCGACAGCCAAAGCACCCCTCAACGAGAGATGTAGGCTCTCTGGAATTACATTGAAAACCTGATAAAAGTCGGTGACCAGACCAAGTCAAGCAACCCAATTAACATAAGAAGTTCTGGAACTACGGGTCGCCCCCCTTGAAAGATAGTGGTAGGCTCTACAACGACCCACTAAACAAGGCTAACATTTTGAATCATAATTATCAGTCAGTGTACAACAAAACCAGGACAGTGACATTAGCCCAACACCAGATGGGAAACAAGCACCAAACATGCCACAAATCGAGGTTACGCTCCATGGAGTGTTAAAGCTGCTGCCGAAGCTTAACCCGCAAAAGGCAACAGGTCCAGATATGATCCGGGCAAAGGTCCTAAAAGAACAGGCAAATGAGTGTGTCCCGTATCTCTGCCATATACATCATTTTACATGTTTACCAGAAGTGCCTAGCAAAAGGTTCTATCCCAGATATATGAAAGACCGCCATGGTGTCGGCAAATTCCTCAATAGAGAAGTGTCACTCACTTGTATATGCGATATTATCGCATTCTATAAAATGCTATTTTTTATTTTTGGGTGGCACAATAAATTCCATTTTAATTTCCCGCAACGATATCTATTCCTACGACACACGAACACTAAATTGGTACAACAACATGTGTTGAATATATTGTACCACATTTTTTTTAAGAGCATTTTGTATCGTGTTAAATCTATGTTACCAGAGCACATCTAGCGTTGACATTTTGGCTATGGCTGTTAATTTTATTTTACGAAATATATTACGAAATTTTCGTTGATTTTGAGCGTTATAGAGGCTTTAAAGTCTCGTCCAATGCAATGCTATTTGCAACTGTGTGGTTTACAGACAAATATCCCAAAATCGTTACTGCGAAATGCTCCAGGAAGAATCCATCGTCATTGGGAATGGGAGAAGCTCTGGGGAAGATCCATGACCTTGAGATGGCCCAGAGATGAGCAGCCAGGTACGTTACAAACCGATATCACAACACCAGCAGCGTCTCATCCATGCTTGACCAAATACAATAGGAAACCCTGGAGTCAAGAAGACCAAGGCCCAGAGTCCCCATCATGCAGCTCTGCGATATTCCACTACACGTGTACGTGTCTTCCTTTTAGAGTTTATATATGCTATTTCTCACTTTCAACTTATATTAATATTTGTCACCAAACAACGGTAGTAAACAAACCATTTTATGTGTACTATACCGGTAAGTAGTAACAGTATACTGTACTACACAAACATGTATATTTACTACAGATGTTTGGTAACAACCAATCAAACTAAATGTAGGCGTGATTTAAATCATTCGACAGTTATCGTTTTTGTTCGTAATGGAAAACATGAATGAACTTATCATAGCCGTAATACACGAACTGCAATCGTGCATAACCGTTTAGTTCCGTCTCGCGTCATGAATGGTCAAAATATTACGAAATATTGCATCACAAACCGCGCATGCGCGGTTTTAATACGTCAATCTTGTAGTAGTATTTTCATGTGTTTGCAATTTAGTTGTGTTTTAGGCATCTGATAAAGCAGCAGCTGGAAAGATGACAGACTCTGAGTTAAAGAAGCGGAATAGCAGTAGTCAGAGTTCGGATAATGGGGAAGTTAACCGCGTGGAACTGAAAAGAACAATAACGTTGTTGAATGGGGTCGGTATCATAGTAGGGTCCATAATTGGATCCGGTATTTTCGTGTCCCCTAAAGGTGTACTGGATGGATCAGGGTCGGTACGTATTGTTTTCATTTATCTTTAAGATATTGTTAGTATGTATTCATGTATTGGTTTGATTGTTATCTTTAAAATATTAAAACTTGGTTACATTTTTTTTATGATTGTCTTATAACATTTTAATTATGCTGTTTTAATATGATTAATTAATATTTAGTGTTTTTCCCAGGCCATTTTAGCGTGGCGATTTGCCACGCCGCCCTCCNCCTAAACTACGCGTTAAAATATGCCCTTTTTGAATGTACTTCGCCATGCCCATTTGCCCTCCTGGGAAAAACACTAAATATTATTATTAATATCAAATTTTATTTATTTTTGTTTGTCTTAATTTAGGGACATATAATATTATAATTGCGAAAAAAAGGAATACCTTTTTATTTTTATAAGTCTTCATTTCATATGATAACTCAACATATGTCTCAATTTAAAAATGCAACGCTAAGTATTTTATTTTACCCTGGGACACTTCTTGGTGTGGGAAAATCTGTAGTAGTAAATTGTAATGAATGACATGCATATGAGTTGATGCTATAATGCGCATGCACTCTGTTCATAAAGTGGTAATGAAGGGTTCTAAACTTCTTATTTGTAAGAATGCAATTTGTGTCGGGGTAGGAATTCAATTCCAACTGATACACAATCATATTTGCATGTATCGAAAAATATGTTTAGACATTAATATAAAATAATTTATTGATGCAGCTACATTATGTAAAAACATGCGTATACTATTATACATATTAATATGTGTGGAAAGTGGGGATATGTATTGTTTTAATATGTCTCTATATTTTGGAGCAATCATTGATATGTCTCTTCTAGGTACATGTTTTAGTATAAAACTGTAAAATATGTACATATTAATGTATTTTTTTTTGTAACTCCCTTAAGCTGTTGATTTAACAAAAAGGCTGATAACAAGGCTTTTATTAGATTAAAAAAGTCAAGAGTCCAAACCACCTGGTTACTCTTTCTCATAGGCTCAGATATCTTAGAGACGGTCAGATTACATGTATTTAGATTTATTTCTTCTATGTCTATTATTATCTGACTCTAGCATGGTACAACTGAAGATTAAAAAATCTTTATTATAAGAATCAAAGAATCAAAAAGTCAAAACGAGAGTCATGATGCAGCAAAGATTGCTGGGGCACTAGTCCACTGAAAACCACATAAGTTTGTAGTTCCTTATTAGTCTTATCCTTGACCAAATTTGTGATATTATTTAATTGACCTTGAAGGGTTTACTGAAAATCATGCCTAACCTACCATGCTATCTTATACATAATCAGTTTGAATGTATTTAAATCTTTGACCAGACTGTCAAATTAATTTTCTGAAATCAGTAAGTACCAAACGTCTGGGAGGGTGCCAAGAATTTGGCCTTTATTCAGGTCAGTCTGAATTCTAAAAGCAGCTAATACATGTACAACTTAAATATTGTATGTTGATTTTGTTTCAAACAATTGTGTTTACAAACTTCGACATTTAAAAATTTAACAGGTATTATTTTTTAATAATGCTCGAGGCTGTATTGTGATGTACTGGTACATGTATTCAGAAAATTGATATATTTATGTCATGATTTTACGGGCGGTAATTATACATTTTAATACATAATATAAAACAGTGGTGGCAAAATAGATTGCCTATGATGTCCCAGACAAACAGACAATTGAATATTTGATAGAATGTTATATATGCCTATGATTATGGATCAAGTTGCAAATAGCAGTTTCAGAAAAGGACGAGTAACTTAACATTATATTTTGCCACCTCTACAAAAAGGGAAAATTATAGAAGTGCATCTACCTTTCTTTAACCATTAAAAGTTGTCGTTTTTTCAATGAGCCTCTAGCATAATTGCCACCATGTGTTTTTAGTCCACTGTTATGTTGTTATGATACTTTTAGAGAAATGAGGCCCTCTAAGTATACACATTAATATTTTCATGCCTTCCCACATACCGGTAGTTAACTACCATGTCTGTCCAGTTATAGTGACTGTTTTGTAAATGCACATACTAATTCTGGATACTGATTAATGTTTGCTTTCTGATCAGTCTTCTTCCATGTTTCACATTGTTTCAGTATTATACGATAGATTTAACCTGGCCCTGATTAACCCTTTCAGCGCTGGAACTGAATTTTAAAGGCCTTTGCAAACAGTTTGGATCCAGATGAGACGCCACAGAACGTGGCGTCTCATCTGGATCCAAACTGTTTGCTATTCTGATAGTATTCTTTGAAAAAAAAATCAAAGAAAATGCTAATTTTAGAAACTCAGCAGACAACATTTTAGCAGACAACAAATTTCCCAGCATGCAAAGGGTTAATTGTAGCGCATCATTCAACATAATCAGTAAGGAAAAATGAGGACAAAAAACATTGGGCTCGGTCAAGGCGATTTATATTAACAGCGTCACCACAGTATAACCACTCTATGGAGTTGTTCAATGAAGGGCTAACAAACCGAATGTCAATCTCATGGTTCAACCTTAGCTTTTTATTCTTCTTTTTTTTTCACAATTTGACTCGTGTTGACTGTTTCATTATAAAAACTGCAAGATTAATGTCAAATTCATTAAAATCTTAAATATATATTAAATATTGATTTGTAATTTGTTTTATTTAATTATTAATTTTATCGTATATGCAATAGCAGTTAAAGTAACAAAATTACCCATTAGAATAAACAGTTACCTTTATGCTGCAAATTGTCCCTGCTGATTTTCACTATTTTATACATAAGAATCATGCACTTAATGTAAAATTAATTACGAAAATGACCAAAAAACAATAAGTCGCGTCACCAACTAGACACCAACCACTAAGTGGCTTTGCGCTGTTATCATTAGCCTATTGGTTAAAGTCCATTTGTGGTGGTTCTATACATAAATATAAACAGGTGTATTAAATATTTAAATATCAGTATCAATAATGTGTGATATTTGTTATCTAAAGTTAGATTCGGCTACAGATAACTGAATATTAATAAATTGTAAATGATTTGATCGCAAGTGGCAGCCTTAGTCATTTGATCCTGGGGTCAAATGATCGTGATCTCTTAGATCTCAATTAAAGTACTTTGAATCACTTGAGTCTGTCAGATTCTCCTAATTTATTACAAAATAATGGACCCTAGCCCCACCATTATAGCAACTAATAGCCTGAATATGTAGACATGTGGATGTAAAAATACTCATTCCTGAGGTACATGACCTTCTTGTGCCAAGAGTTTCGCTTACTGATGCATGATGGTTGGTCATTTACCACCTACAGTTGTCTTAAGGTCAAAGGTTAATGAGCTTTCTTGAGTGTGAGCTCAGACTTTGCATGGCCATGACCTTACCGTTTCTGTGACTAATATTGTACCTCCAGTTAACCTGAGCAGTAGTGCAAAGCCATTTGGCAGTTCACATTTCATTGAAGCATTTTTTAAACCAAATATCTTGCTCCATTACAAATTATTTACCTACCTATCATATTTGCATATTAAATGTTTAAACAGAAGGCATGTCAAGCGAAAAATTGAAAGCAAACTAATTGTCCTTTGAAATGAAAAGTTATCGTTTACCAGTACTGTATTTGTTCATATTTATAAATCCATGTAAGTCTTGTTAACCCTTTGAGCGCTGGAACCGAATTTTGAAGGCCTTTGCAAACAGTTTGGATCCAGATGAGACGCCACAGAACGCGGCGTCTCATCAGGATCCAAACTGTTTGCTATTCGGATAGTATTCTTTGAAAAAAAGTGAAGAAAATGATGATTTTAGAAATTCAGCAGACGACATTTTAGCAGACGACAAATTTCCCAGCATGCAAAGGGTTAAAAACCTCTTTTATTTAGTAAGACATTT
>VMBQ01001768.1:53484-132168 GCA_007657795.1 Dreissena rostriformis
ATGATGTTTAACCCTTTGAGCGCTGGAACCGGATTTTGAAGGCTTTTGCAAACAGTTTGGATCCAGATGAGACGCCACAGAACGTGGCGTCTCATCAGGATCCAAACTGTTTGCTATTCTGATAGTATTCTTTGAAAAAAATCGAAGAAAATGATAATTTTAGAAATTCAGCAGACGACATTTTAGCAGACGACAAATTACCCAGCATGCAAAGGGTTAATTGATTGGTAGTTATTTGACAAAGAGAGAGAGGACAATCATTTCAAAGAAGAGCATGATGCAATAGTTTTATTTTTTTTTATTTTTTTACTACATGTATCTGAAAGCTTGTTAGTCACTCTTGGTCAATAGTTCTCTGCATGTTATTGCATTTTGAGGAGTATGAGGCAATAGTTTAAAATTTGTTTTTAACATATAAAGGCTTGTTACACTCCTGGTCATTGGTTCTTTGCATGTTATTGCATTTTACTTCTGTCCTTTTGTCCATGTACTGATATATCAAAATACTTCACAAATTGTGTTTTAAATTGAAAAAAAAGCAACAACAGCAGCACAGTTTTATGTGTCGACAGCTTAAGAGTATTTCAAATGTGAATACGTCAAAAACTTTGGACTGTCAAAAAAACTGCCCCTCTATAATAACTATTGTTTCTACTCAGTACTGAAAATTAAAGTTCCCTTCCTTTAAATAGTTTGTTACGTCACTAGCTGTTAGAAAAATTAATTTAACAGCTGTACTTCTAGGAAAATAGAAAACATTACAAGGTCTGTTTCCTGGACCATATCCTGTTGTCAACATTAAGTGTTTTTAGTGTTGCTTATTTGTGCCTGTGTAAACATGGTACTTGTATGAAGTATTGCGTAAGAAAGGTTAAAACAAAAGGATTATTATACAGGTGTCTTGTCCTGTTATTTTATTTTTATTTTGGGAAATCAGTATCCTGTACACAAATTAAAAAGACTCTTTAAGGTGTGTTTCGTACAAGTTCAAAACATGATTTCCTTGTTAAGGTTGTTTGTAAATAGTTATTTAATTATAAATCCTGTTACAGTGTACTAAATAAAAATTGTTTTCCTAGTAATAGATAATTAATAGTTTTGAAATTTTTAATAAATAATGTTGCTGTTGCTGTGATCACTGTTGATGATAAGGATGATGATGATGATGATTAGGATGATGATGATTATAATGATGATGATGATGATGAGGACTAAAAATTGAAATTTTGAATTCATTAAACTTTGCTAGTGTATTGTCCTTTTAAGTCAAATTGAAATTCAAGGTTGAGTTTGAACATGCCAGTTCTTTTTTCTGATACAATTGTTTCATGCTCAACTATCAAAATTATGGCAGTTTGTAATGTTCTAGTTTTGTAATGTCACAAGGTCTCATGTGAGGAACATTAAAATGCACCCATCCAGAACAGCGTTCTCTGTTGTTGTAAAAAGAATTTTATTGACAATGAGAGTTTAACATTTCATGTACCAATATTTGGGCAACATTTTCTTTTATAAACTATACTAGAACATCATTATGTACATATATTTTAGAATACAAAAGTGAGAATGGAACATCAACAGATAGAATATTATAAATCTTTATGTTTGACATTCGTTCCCACTGACTGTCATATTAAAAGCCATAATGCCATTCCTTGAAGATTGTGAAGTAAATTTTAAATTTTATGAATCAATCTATTTTTTTCCAAAGGTCTATTAAATTCTGTTTCTTACCAATTAAAAAATGAGCAGCAAATATAATAAAAAAGAGCATTTATTATTTAGGCTAAGCCATAACAATATAAAATAATATGAGCCACGCTGTGGAAAAAATGGGCTAAATACACGAGCGTAAAGTAGAGTCCCAGATTAGCCTGTGCAGTCCGCACAGGCTGATATGAACAAAAATTTCCACCAAGACTGGATTTTGGTTATGCAGAGACTTGCTTTGAACAAATATTTCAAAAGCTGAAAGTGTCATGTCTGAATAGGGACAATACTTTCCGCACATGCATTAGGTCTGATTTTCCCAGAGCGCTGCTCTAAACCTAATAAGGACTTTCTTCCATAATTATTTTCTTTTGAGTTTGACAGAATACTGACCACAAAGATAATACAAGTGCAATTTTATGACAACAACAACATCAGTTGAGACACTGGAATAAATCAGATTATTTGGCTCATTTAAGTAATTTCCTGATTCAAACATTTCTAATTATTTCTGCTCATCCTGTCCACATTTGGGAATGTCACTGACAGGCAACCTATGAATATAGATCATATTGATCTGGCATCTGAAGCACTGGAATTTGAGCCCCATCTGGGAAATGTGGGCTTAATGCATGTGCCTAAAGTAGTGTTCCAAATTAGCCTGTGCAGTCCGCACAGGCTAATCAGGGATGACACTCTTCGCCTTAACTGGATTTTTGTTTTGAAGAGACTTTTATTTTAAGAAAAATTCCTTGAAAACATAAAGTGTCGTCCCTGATTAGCCTGTGCAGACTGGACAGGCTTAATTGGGACGACACTTAACTCGCATGCATTAAGCCCTGTTTTCATATAGATAATATCGATCTGGCATCAGATGGACTGGAATATGTATTTTGTCTGCATATTGATCTACATGTTTCTACCATGTTTTTTCTGTTCTTGAGCACCTTTTATAAAAAAGCAAAGATCTATTAATAAAGATTGATATATCTTTGTGAAAAAAGTGTTGAGGAAAACAGGTTTCCATGACAATTACCCAATTCAAGCCTTTTTGGCACACCAGTGCCAAATACAGCCTGGCAAGGCAACTTTAAGATAGCAAGGATAAAAGTCATGCTTGAGTTTCTAAGCTTAAGTGTTGTTGTTTTTTTTTCAAACCATTTCTTAATACAATATTATTTTTTATAGAAGTTGTTTCGTTGCTGTTCAATTCTTTACAAAGAAAACTAGCTGCATGTGCTCTTTACTGAACAGGAAAATCCAAATATGGAAATTGCAAGAAACTAAGGCTTTACTTTGTCTGCAATTTATGGTAATGTCAACACTAGATCCTGTTTGTTGCCTTGTACTGGCTGTTCTTACTGAGGATACTTGTCAACTAAGACAACCATGTTGGTCAACATGCCTGTAATGGGAATAAACCATTAGCCCTTTTAGCGCTGGAACCGAATTTAGAAGGCCTTTGCAAACAGTTTGGATCCAGATCGTGGCGTCTCATCAGGATCCAAACTGTTTGCTATTCTGATAGTATTCTTTGAAAAAAAATGAAAGAAAATGCTAATTTGAGAAATTCAGCAGACAACATTTTAGCAGACGACAAATTAAAATCAATAAGGGTTAGGGAATGGTTTGCTGCCAAAATTACATCTAGATGAGTATTTTGGTCAGAAGCTCTCATTGATGTCTCAATGTCTATGCTCGTCTTGATGCAAATAATAGTATCGGTATAATGGAATGCAAACAACCCCTTAAATTAAAAGGAAGTTCAACCTTAAATATAAAACTTCAAGCTTTGCATAATTATATGAGCCTCGCTCTTGGAAAATGGGGCTTAATGCATGTGCGTTAAGTGTCTTCCTAGATAAGCCTGTGCAGTCTGCACAGGCTTATCAGGGACGAAACTTTTCTGTGGCGACACTTTATGGCACATGCATTAAGCCCCATTTTCCCAGAGCGAGGTTCATATTAATTTTTTTCCTCATTAAGGATTAGTTGTACATGATGTGTCTCCTTGTCTTAAAATCATTTTTGTCAAGCCCGCCTGTGGAAGGCTCGATCACAGGTCGAGTGTATATGTGTGTGAGTCCGTGCTAGCCAGGACTTAAAATTCATCAGTCATCATGCAATTGTAAAATAACTTACTACAAATTGCCACAGTATAATGCCTGCCGCACTAGAGTAAAGTGGGTAGTTATCGCCCATTTAACATTGTTTTTGCATTTAATGTCACTAACTTGCGATTTATTTGCAATGAATTTGTACACTTAGGTTATTTTGCAGTTGAACGTGAAAATGCCGATATGCTTACTAAAGTATTAATATTGTTTGATGCAAGAATGCACTAACAAAAATACAAGGTGTATGGTGGACGTTTTCGGACACTTGAGGTAATTATCGTCCACTTTACAAGTTTAAAAAAAAATCCAATTCTTGTACTGAAATTGAAAGTTTCTTTTATTTCACAAAATTTATTCTGAACAAAATCAAAAAGCAATTCAAAGAACCATTGTACGATTGAGTTACAAGCATCTTTCCCAGTGGAATGGGTAGTTGCAAACTTGCTCTGCGGGTATCTCTAGGATCAATGCGTCCCCTGTGCAGGTAATATGCCGTGCGGATCCACAGGAACTACGGCGAATCCACTCACCGGCAGCTCCCTCGTCGGATCGACAACCCGGGAATGCATTCAGTTCATCCATGCTGTCATCAGAATCCATGTACCGAAACTTCACCTGCCTGTCCTCATCTGCAGATGAACTGTCACTCACTCTTTGTTTTCTCTTTTGATTTTTAGTTGAAGCTTTCTCCTCACGTTTATGTTTCTTGTGTTCTCTGTCCTGTTTTTTTCGTTCTTTCGCTTCCAACTTTTCTTTTCGTTTTTGTTCTCGTTCTTCTTTTCTTTTCATTTTTGCTAGCTGTTCTGCTTCTTTTTTTTCTCTCTTTCTTCAAACATCTCCAAAGCTTTTTGACCTGATAAGGCTTTTGGCAGGCGTTCAGTTGAACGTTTGGTTGGCTTTGACGCATTGGGTTTTGGCATGGACAACAGTTTAAATGCTGGCGAAATGTAGCTCTGGTTACGCATACCATTAGTTGCTGTTGGTATCACCGTTAAGGTACTTGTCACTGACCCAACGCTATAACTGGTGCCGGCATTCGCAGTTGGCATTGTGCGATGAGCTATTTCTTCATTCTGGGTTTCGATCGTGATCTCGGTTAAGGACAGCTCCTGTATATCATTTTGCAAGACAGGTTGCATATTTGGAACAGTTCCTTGATCCTCTTGACAAACTTTTATTTCTGTATGAGAGATATCAGCATTAGCAGAAGGTGGTAACACTGGAATGGGACTTGCTTCTGCACTGTGTTCAGGCGCATCACTGCAATTGCGCACAGGATTGGCATGTTTAGATGGTTCAAGTTTTGATAGATCAATGCCCTTGGGATCTAGTGGGAAGAGGCCAGATTTTCTGAAACCATGAATGGCATTTTCGATGGTGGCTACCACATCCCAGGCCTGTTTAAAAACGCCGGGAAAATCCTTCTTGGTCAGGGATTGGCTTTGTGTTCCAACTGCCACGATTTGAGGCACCGCTTCCATGTCGCCTTCATTGGGGCAAAAAAGCCCACATCACACGGTTGAAGTATGTGCGTTGCTTTGGGTAGGAGGCAGTAGAGAATGATCCCGTTTTCAGAACAAAATTGAGCAGCAGCACGTGACATATGGGTAGCGTGGCCGTCAACAAAAAGCAGCACCGGTAAAGGTATGGACTTTTCCTTCACATAGTCTGATACATGATGGAGGAACGAGACGAATAGCTCGCTATCTATCCACCCATTTTTGGTATGCCCGTAAATGGCTTCTGCAAAGCTGTCAATTCCAGTGTTCCTGAAACGTTCACCCGAATACACGATGAGAGGAGGTATGTAATCACCCATAGCATTAAAGCAAACCATTTCGGTGATTTGGGTTTTGTTGCTAGTGACAATATTGTACACATTTTTGGCACCCTTTGCTGCAAGGACCTTTCCTGAGCTAATGCATAACCGAAAACCACTCTCGTCCGCATTAAAGAGACGCCTTGGATCCTTAACAAGACTCTCAAAGTCAGGAATTTCGCTTTTGAGAAACTTAAAGAGACCATCGGACCAACATTGAATCACGTCCATGTTAATTAGGGCTCATTGATGTCCAAGCTTCATAGGGGTTCTTTCAGTTAATTCAGTGTGCCCACTTTTAAATGCATTAAACCAATCTCTACCTGGGGTATTGTTTGGAAAGGGGTTTGTGCGACCATCGCAATCAAGGATTGTTTTAACCTCGAGGCAAAGTTCATAGCATGTTACTGGATAACCGATGGTTGCCATCCCTGTACAGTACTCAATCAATGCATTTTCTTCGGCTGCTGTCAGGACGGTGGAAGGGCCAGGTCTTGCTCTATGCTCTGGTGTTCGACCTGCGAGTTTGTCCATTAGAGTGGATTTAGGGATCCCGAACATTTCTGCTGCCTTCCGCTTCGACTCAGCGCCACTCTTTGCCATAGTTATAGCAAGTTGTAAATTGACATCTGAATATGTTTGTCGCTTTTTTGATACTTTTAGTTGCTTTGCCATGATTCTGCAAAAAAAGAGGCAATAAATAGTTGGGGTATACTTACTTCAGCATGGACGATATTTCCCGCAATTGATGATTCTGAGTGGCAATTTTCGACCATCCAAGTAAACAGACAACAGTGATGTTTTTTGCATTAACGATTGACAGTCATTATATTAAGGATACAAACTATCATTTCTCACTATTTCAGCACTTTATAGCATTAAACAGATGTTTTATGACTAACAATCATTTGCAAGGTACCTTACAGATGTTGATAAGACGCTCACTTTAAGATACGGTATGATTTGCATCGACCGAAAACAAAAAGCGCTGAATGGAACTGGTAGAGGTCGTTCTTAGAAAAAATGTAAGATGTATGATGTCATCATAAATGACGTCATTTTTATCAAATACGTAATAGAAATAACAATAATTTTAATGTGTCCGATAAATACCACCGGACGATATTACCAGACCTTACTCTACCTCAAAGGTCATGGTAACAAGGTCAAATTTGGTAAAAAAAAACTATCTGCTTATCCGAACTGAAATGTTATCATTCATCATGAAATTTTAACTCAAGAAATAAAAGAAACTTGTTACCTTTACCGCCGCTCAAAATCAAAGTGAAAATGGCTATATGCAAACAGCATAAAACCAGAATAGCCTCAAGTATTGAAGTAACTCGCAGTCTGTTCAGGTTTTATGCTGTTCACCGCTCATTGGTACCTTAAGGCTGGAAATGAAGCTTTTTAAACTTGAAAGTAGACAGAAAGGATATAAATTAAATTCGATTTCACAATATGCATCAAACTGCGTATCTGAGTGGTTAAGGGTTAAGAATAATAACATCACTAATGGAGCTCAATGTTACCATTATTTCAGGTCGGCACTGCCATCATGGTGTGGCTGGCTTGCGGCTTCCTCTCGCTGATTGGTGCCCTGTGTTATGCCGAGCTGGGAACCACAATCACACGCTCTGGCGGCGACTACGCGTATATTCTGGAGGCGTTTGGACCGTGCCTTGCCTTCTTGCAACTCTGGGTACAACAGATTATGACTTATTGCTTTTAGAACCCCCAGAGTTTGAATGTGCAGCACAGTGATTCTTTCTGCCCTCCAACCAGTTCAAATTTAGATTATGTGTGATGTTTTTTATTCCCCCGGTAGGGTGGCATATAGCAGTTGAACTGTCAGTCTGTGCGTCCGTCCGAAAACTTTAACATTGGCCATAACTTTTGCAATATTGAAGATAGCAACTTGATATTTGGCATGCATGTGTATCTCATGGAGCTGCACATTTTGAGTAGTGAAAGGTAAAAGTCAAGGTCATCCTTCAAGGTCAAAGGTCGAAAAAACAAAATCCAAGGGAAGTAACAAGCCTTAAAGGGAGATAATTTCTATACCTGCCAAATGATAAATAGAAATTTTATTTTAAAGCGGCCCAGTAGGGGGCATTGTGTTTCTGACAAACATATCTCTTGTTTTAGATAATTCAAACCAGTAAATTATTACTAAAGTTAAGATATGTACAAGTTACTCAATGTTTAAATGTGAAATAAGTAATTATGAATTCTTAGTTGAATTTAATATACATGTCAGATGTACCTATTTGTCACATGTGCCCATTTATAGATCATATAACACAAACTTATAAATCATTGTATTCTAGTATGATCACATGAATCCTAAAATTCTGTTTTACAGCAAAGCATACGACTGTTGTCAGGTGATTAACGTAACACTTTAAGATGTAAACATGTGACATTGTGTTACATTTACCTTGTTAAAAGGAATGATATATAGCCTGTATAAAGAATTTATAATTTATTGCTGTTGTGCTCTTTTGTATGTACATGGGTTTTTTCCAGTTTTATTTCCTTAATTTTCTAGTGTCGAGAATTCATTCTAAAATATCATTTTCATTTATATGGATCTGAACATGGTCAATGCAATGATCTATTATTGAGGAAAAAAGCATCAATCATAATTGTATTTTAATATTTATTATGTCTTCTTTTATTTTCCACATTCTATGACCTATAGCTTTGTCCTTTTAAATGCTAAGAAGTATAGGCTATAAAGTGCATTTTTAACAGTGGTATTAGAAAAAGAAGAGAGATGGTTATATCATAATGTTTTAGATTTGCATACGGTGTGGCAAAATGTATCAATCAACAAGTTTGATTGAAAACATTTCCAGTCGTTCAAAATGTCTTTCTTGTTTTGCAAATAGTATTATTGAAAAATGTTGGGTAACAACATATCTTTTGATGACCTTTTGATGTAATCAGTGCATTGTGAATGTTAATAAGTACGTATGTCTTCGGACTTTTCTCTGCTGAGTCAGCTACATGTAGTTCTCTTTGGGAACTCAAACCCATGGTTGTGGCCACATATGGCAACTTGTGTGAGGAATTTGGGCATCAGATAATTTCTTAACCCTTTGAGCGCTGGAACCCGATTTTGAAGGCCTTTGCAAACAGTTTGGATCCAGATGAGACGCCACAGAACGTGGCGTCTAATCAGGATCCAAACTGTTTGCTATTCTGATAGTATTCTTTGAAAAAAATAAAAGAAAATGCTAATTTTAGAAATTTAGCAGACAACATTTTAGCAGACGACAAATTTCCCAGCATGCAAAGGGTTAAGCCATCTTATCAGGTACCCCTATCTCAAGTAGAGAAATAATGAGCTATAAGTGTATGCACCTAATACTAATTTAACAGGGTTTAACTTGCCTGAGAAACTGACTGAAATACAGCAAAAAACACACAAACTAACCAAATATTTCTCCACACAGCACATAAAGATGAATTTGCCTGATGAGAGTCTCATCACATGAATAAATATTTTGCATTTTCAGGTTAATCTGATAATTATCCGCCCCACAGCGCAGGCTATTGTTGCGCTGACGTTTGCCTACTACGCGCTGCAGCCGTTTTTCCCGTCATGTAACCCGCCTGAGGCCGCTAGCAGACTCCTAGCAGCACTGTGCATAAGTATGTAATTCTAACACTGTATTAAGGTCGCCGTGGCGTAGTGGATATGGTGTCCGCCTAACACCGGGAGGTCACAGGTTCGATCTCTACTGTGGGAGGGTTCTTTTGATCTACCCCATAGGCACCAAGTACTGGTTCTAGTCCCAGGAAAAAGACTCGAGAACTTTTCAAATAAGCCTTAGGCTTTGTATGCAATCGAGGTTAAATAAATAGGTTGAAACTAAAACTGTACGATGTGAATTTGGAATAAGACATCAAACTTGGAATCAACATCATTTTGGGGGATTTTCTTGAACACAACTGATCATTTCATGTTCTGAATGTCATTTTGAAATAATCTGTCTATACTTTGGTATAATAAGCACATCATGCCCATTTATTGAGCAACTTAATCAAATTGACAATTACCAAAGTTTTGTGGGAATATATTTGACCATAAATGGTTAACTGCGTAATAGCTATATGTACATTACACAATATCAGATTATTCTAAACCAATTTTCCGAAGCTGAAAACTGCTATGATTCTAGTTTGAAACATAATGCCAAAACATTTTGTTCAACGATGCCGATATATGTTTTTTATGCCCCCCCGGTAGGGTGGCATATAGTGATCGCTATGTCCGTCCGTCTGTCAGTCTGTCCTTCTGAAATTCTGTCACACTTGCGTTTAGGTTTCGAAAAAAGGTCATAACATTTGCAATATTGATCATAGCAACTTGATATTTGGCATGCATGTGTATCTCATGAAGCTGTACATTTTGAGTGGTGAAAGGTCAAGGTCATCCTTCAAGGTCAAAGGTAATAAAAAAAAAACACTTTTTTTTCAAAGCGGCGCAGTAGGGGGCATTGTGTTTCTGACAAACACATCTCTTGTTTAATGTATGAATAAATCAATTGTTATAAGCATTCATGAATTTGTTTGCAGTGCGCAAACATGATAATGGAATGGCATAGTATGGTCTTGTTGACATTGCAGCATTGCCAATATCTAAGTTCATAGTGCACTATCTTATTGTCCTGTTTTATTCATTGACAAAATAGACGATGTTTGGCTGTGTCTTATGCACGATTATAGTTCTCAATGGTTCTTTTGTACGTAATGGTATGTGTTCTTTCATCAACAATACTGTGTATTTTGACAAAGATTTACATTGTAAATACAGGCTATTTTACGATGAATAGTCACTAGAATTGAGCATTTATTAACTGCCATAAACATAGAATACATCGCTGATATTCTCCTAGATGTGGCTTCCTTTATAAGACAAAAAAATTTCACAGTTGACATCCAAAATAATATTGCTCTGGACTCAATTGACATTCATCATTTTGTCAGCAAACAAGGTCAATCAAGGCTGACATAGAATGGAATGTTTTTGCCAATACAGACCAACAGGTTTAACAAGATCTTGAATGAAAAATTATAAACAATACTAGTGGTTGTTAAATATATATCAGTGGAATGATCTTTATAGATGGCTAACAACACATTATTATTACCCCTTTGCATGCTGGGAAATTTGTCGTCTGCTAAAATGTCGTCTGCTGAATTTCTAAAATAGCATTTTCTTCGATTTTTTTTCAAAGAATACTATCAGAATAGCAAACAGTATGGATCCTGATGAGACGCCACGTTTTGTGGCGTCTCATCTGGATCCAAACTGTTTGCAAAGGCCTTCAAAATCCGGTTCCAGCGCTCAAAGGGTTAATAACTGGGAAAGAAATGAACAGAAGCCTTTCATGGTCAGTTTTATGCCTAATCACTTGACTAAACATATTGCCGCTTATCAGTTATCTGATCATCTGATGTTATCTGTAATCCTGTCCTTTTGTAATCTGTTAGTGTTAGGGATTTATTTATTGTAAGATGTCATACAAGCCATGCCTGGTCTGAATTAACAGGTCATCATAGTCATAGTTTAGTTAATCTAGGGTATTATTTGAATACAAACCTGGTATGTTTCAAACTTTAAACTTTGTATGCTTTTATAGGTCAAATAATATCCAAAAACAAAATACTCTGCTGGCCTTTAAATGTTACACCGGTATACACAAGTTTGCATGATTCATGTACAAAACAATATGAAAGATTAAATGCAGTCAATTTTGTTTTAGTTGAAGGTTGAGCTTAATCACAGAAACATACTCTACATGAATATTAATGCAAAACATAGAGAGGAATGTGCTTAAATTGCCCAACATACTGCATGTATGACAAAATATATATGACTGAATTGTTAGTAGTATGAAGAGTGGAACCAGGTTCCATATATAACAAGTCAGACTTGAAAAATGTTCTTGGTCTCTAGTTATCACAGAAGAATTGGGGCTATCTTAGATGAAATGTTCATTTCAATGACTGCATTAATGATCCCCTTAATAATGAACCAATGTTATTTATTTCAGGCATTCTCACCTTTGTCAATATATACAGTGTAAAGGCTGCAACCAGGATTCAGGACATTTTCACGGTGGCCAAACTTGTAGCTCTCTTGTTAATTATAGCTACTGGAGCGGTGATGATTGGCATGGGTAGGTACACCATCACAGTGGTGATGTTAATATTGTTCCACCACCGTGCTTACACTGTTCTCCGTTTTCTCATTTTTCCCGACTATAGGTATCTTGACGTTTATCAATATTGTAAGTGTGAAAGCTGCGACAAAGATTCAAGACTCGTTCACTGTCGCTAAACTGTTGGCCCTATTGCTGATCATTATAACGGGCCTCGTTATGATATGCAAAGGTATTTTTGGTTGGAAACAAAAGAGAGAGATATAAAAGAAAGAAGATANAAGTGTATAGTGCACTATCTTATTGTCCTGTTTAATTCATTGACAAAATATACTTTGAAGTTTGGCCGTGACTTATGCACAATTATAGTTCTCAATGGTTCATAATTATGTAGGTACTGGTATGTGTTATTTCATCAACAATGCTGTGGATTTTGTGAAAGATTTTCATTGTTAATACAGGCTATTTTACGGTGAATAGTCATGGAGAATTGAGCATTTATTAACAGCAATAAACATAGAATACATCATTCACTGATATTCTTTTAGATGTGGCTTCCTTTATAAGACAGAAAAACTTCACAATTGACACCCAAAATAATCTTGCTGTGGACTCAATTGTGTTGGACATTTATCATTTTGTCAGCAAACAAGGTCAATCAAGGCTGACATATAGTGGAATGTTTTTGCCAATATAGACCAACAGGTTTAACAAGATCTTGAATGAAAATTATAAACAATACTAGTGGTTGTTAAATATATATCAATGGAATGATCTTTATGGATGGCTGACTACACATTTTTAGCATGAGCGTGTTTGTATTTCGAAGTTTATTTACGGGTCCATCAGCCTCCTTGTAGAGTGCATATATAGGGTGGAACTGCCCTTGCGGCCTTTTAGGGGAAAAACATTGATTTTGAGCCAAAGTGGATCAAATTAACCCAGCTTCCTGGTTATTTGCCAAAGATATAATTTTTATCCAAATAGACCAGTGCACAGTGGCCAATGAGACCTTTATAATGTTCTCTTGTAGAGATTAGCATAATCACTGAACATATTCTCTCTTATCTGGTCATCTGATGTTATCTGTAATCCTGTCCTTTGTACATGTAATATGTTTTTGTTAGGGATTGATTCATTGTAAGATGTCATACAAGCCATGCTTGGTCTGAATTAACAGGTCATCATGATCATAGTTACTGTAGGGTATTATTTGAATACAAACTTGGTATGTTTCAAACTTTAAACTTAAATTTTGTATGCTTTTATAGGTCAAATATCAAAACAAAAAAAATCTGCTGGATTTTAAATGTTACACCGGTATACACAAGTTTGCATGATTTGTGTACAAAACAATATGAAAGATTAAATGCAGTCATGTGTGTAACATGACTTTTGTTTTAGTTTAAGGTTGAGCTTAATCACAGAAACATACTCTACATGAATATTAATGCAAAACATAGAGAGGAATGTGCTTAAATTGCCCAACATACTGCATGTATGACAAAATATATATGACTGAATTGTTAGTAGTATGAAGAGTGGAACCAGGTTTCATATATAAAAAGTCAGACTTGAAAAATGTTCTTGGTCTCTAGTAATCACAGAAGAATTGGGGCTATCTTAGATGAAATGTTCATTTCAATGACTGCATTAATGATCCCCTTAATAATGAACCAATGTTATTTATTTCAGGCATTCTCACCTTTGTCAATATATACAGTGTAAAGGCTGCAACCAGGATTCAGGACATTTTCACGGTGGCCAAACTTGTAGCTCTCTTGTTAATTATAGCTACTGGAGCGGTGATGATTGGCATGGGTAGGTACACCATCACAGTGGTGATGTTAATATTGTTCCACCACCGTGCTTACACTGTTCTCCGTTTTCTCATTTTTCCCGACTATAGGTATCTTGACGTTTATCAATATTGTAAGTGTGAAAGCTGCGACAAAGATTCAAGACTCGTTTACTGTCGCTAAACTGTTGGCCCTATTGCTGATCATTATAACGGGGCTCGTTATGATATGCAAAGGTATTTTTGGTTGGAAACAAAAGAGAGAGATATAAAAGAAAGAAGATAATACATACTAAAACTACAGAAAATTTAGCTAAAAAACTAAATAAATTTAATTCAGAATTTTAATATGCTGTGGCATGGTGGATATGGTGTCTGCCTTACAACAACGAGGTCATATTTTCGATCCTCACTGTGGGAGCGTTCTTTAGATCTCTCCCCAAAGACACCAAGCACTGGTTCTACCCAGAAAATCGTCTGAAGAGTTTTATTAAGTGTGCAAGAAGCATACACTGTCATTTATAGTGCTTTCAAGGTAATGTGTATTAATTATTTAATGCATTTCAATTTATTTATAATTTTTTATTCAAATTCAAAGTTAATCAATAGATGACAAGCTCATTGTAAGGGTGTACTTAAATGATGAGATGCTCAAGATTAAAGTGCATGATTTAAAAAAGTGATCCTGTTTGAAAAATCATGTTCCTCTTCTTATTCTAACATAACTAAACCTTAACAAGAAAGTTTTAACCTGCAAACTATCATTTATTTCTTTTGCATAGGCAATAGGATCTTATTGTTGTTTGCACAAGAAACATACATTCACTTCTTTATCCCTTTGCATGCTGGGAAATTTGTCGTCTGCTTAAATGTCGTCTGCTGAATTTCTAAAATTAGCATTTTCTTATGGGTTTTTTCTAAGACCACTATCAGAATAGCAAACATTTTGGATCCCGATGAGACGCCACGTTTTGTGACGTCTCATCTGGATCCAAACTGTTTGCAAAGGCCTTCAAAATCCGGTTCCAGCGCTCAAAGGGTTATATGTAAAGACATTGATTTGACTTTCTATGTAGTGCATTGTATATCACTTAATTGACTGCAAGTTAATATGTTATTTGCTTATTAGATTTTCCGCTTCTTGTGGTTAGAAATATTATTTGTCCTTTGTTCAAACACATACAAATAATATTACCTGTACTGTTGCACATAGCAAATAAAAGATATAAAATCTCAAGAAAAATTCTCCTGATGCCTATAAAGTAAGGTTTGAAATATAACATGTGTAAATTTTAGTTGTACATTCTTTCATGGTATTTCACTCACGGTTAATGTTCATGTTATGTTCGGCATTAGACTACTGTATAAACATTGCACATTCCACTGTTATGTAATGCAGCTGTAATTAACATGGGTTTGAATGATGTTTCTTTTTGTTTTTTTGACCGAAGAGAATAGTTTATTTAGACTTAAGCATGTAAAGCTCATCGTCATTTACATACATACATGTGTATACAATAACAGCATGCGTTTGTAGTAAATGCAATACATACATCATTACAAACAAAGATCAATTTACATAAATACGAAATAAACAATTTTTTTCGTGTTTCGTGAGAATGTTGTTAAGTGTACAAGAAGCATATTCTTGATTTGACTTCCTATGTAGTGCATTTTATATAATTTACATAACCCTTTGAGCGCTGGAACCAAATTTTAAAGGCCTTTGCAAACAGTTTGGATCAAGATGAGACGCCACAAAACGTGGCGTCTCATCAGGATCCAAACTGTTTGCTTTTCTGATAGTAATCTTTTAATAAAAATCGAAGAAAATGCTAATTTTAGAAATTCAGCAGACAACATTTTAGCAGACGACAAATTTCCCAGCATGCAAAGGGTTAAGTGCAAGCTAACAGTTGTTTGCCCCTTTATTGTGGTTAAAGAATACAAGTTGTCCTGAGTTCAAGCACATACAAATAATATTGTCAGTACTGTTACACACAACATATAAATAAGAAATCTCAATAAAAATTTATCTGATGTCTATGGAGCGCATTCTGACTCATGTAGGTTTATGTCAAGCCTTCATGATTAGTATATTAGTCAGATGAAAGCCAATTAACTGGTTTGTTTCAGTGCACCAATTCATATTTGTATGCTTATATGAGGCATTGATATTTATTGCCAGTCTTTCATCAATTCAAAAGCAATGCTGTTTTCAATTACCTTACCTAGATTAATGGTGCATGGTTGAAAGAAATCCTGTAGTCATAAGACATTGCTATCTAATGAAAATGGTTGTGTTCATTTCACTCTCATCCTGCCAAACCAATGTCTCATACGAAAAGTGCATTTTTATTTCTATAAACCCCCCCCCTAACAAAACGTTAAAATAAAGATTACCAAGGCAAATATTCTTTATGTTCATTAATTTTCTTTTTGGCAAATAGTTTTTATGGGTTTCTACAAAGTATCACCAAGCTAATGGGTTACTGGATGACATGGCCTATTAATAACTTAAATGCTTTGCCCAGGGCAAGTTTGCTCAATTGTGTTCTTTGCCAAGTGTCTTGATAATGGCCATTGTCACAGACGTTGGAGATATAGACTTATCCCGGAAAAGCACGAGTTTAGAAAAACCCACTAATCATCCCGGTACAAACAACGCTGGTCCACTATATCAACCAATGATAACTTACTTTAAATCCTAACGGTTGATACGGTTTGTGCTTTTGAAAGGATTATAAATGGGTCAGCTTTATTTGTACCAGCAGATTAGTGGGTTTTTCTAAAAATTGTTTTTTTCCAGGATACATATATTGTTAACAAACAGTTTTGCCTGTATGTTTAAAGTACCACTCAATATTGATGATGAGCAAAAAAAATGACACTTATATTTTCTATTGTCTTGTCTCTTTAATAATTCCCCCATTAATCTCAAAAGATAAAAAATATCATGAATACATGTAACTCCATTTTACCTTTTGTTATTCTATTTTGTCGGACTAAATTGCCTGTCTATTGCTGCCTGCAAGCAATGCATCTTATAACCGTCCATGGTGGGTTTGATTTGAGCAGAGTCTGTACAGGCTTATCAGGGATGACACTTTCCGCTTTTATGATATTTTTCGTTTAAAGAAAGTCACTTCTTAACAAAAATCCAGTTTGATCGTAAAGTGTCATCCCTGATAAGCCTGTGCAGACTGCACTGGCTAATCTGGGAGGACACTTTACCCGCATGCATTTAACCCCGTTTTCACAGACCAAGGCTCATTTATTTTGCAATATTTCTGTATTCATTGTTTGTTCATATTTTAAGGTGAGCACGAGCATCTTGTGAATGCATTTGAGCCAATGGACGGCGCCCAGCCGGGAGTAGGATCTGTGTCCCTGGCCTTCTACAGTGGCCTCTTTGCCTATGCTGGATGGTATGTGTTGCCATGGAAATGTGCAGGCACTGCGTTGAGAGGTTGTTTTACCCCTTCAAATGAAATTTAAGTTGGTGGTATATTGGAGTCACTTTGTCGGTTAGGTTTATTTGTTGGTCTGTCCAAATAAGATGAGATGAGTTTGTGGTGCAAACTACATGTACAAGACAAAATGTTCAAGCACAGTTATCCACTTATACCCGAATTATGTGCCCATGGACAAAGGCAGGGGCACGGTTGCCATGAACTGTAAATAAGAGTTGCGAGTGTATTAGAAATGTTTCACTATGTGACGAAGCTATAGTAAACTTTTTGCTGACCTTTTAAAAATTAATTATATGAAAAACAGTTATGTATACATGTATTGGTAATTTAAGAATTAAAATATATATATTTTTAACCAGGTTTTCCGAAGGAAAAAACTGGTTATGAGATTGGCGAATGCGGGCGGGCGGGCTGGCTGGCGGGCGGGCGGAACAAGCTTGTCCGGGCCATAACTTTGTCGTTCATTGTCAGATTTTAAAATCATTTGGCACATTTGTTCACCATCATTGGACGGTGTGTCGCGCGAAATAATTACGTCGATATCTCCAAGGTCAAGGTCACACTTTGAGTTCAAAGGTCAAAAATGGCCATAAATGAGCTTGTCCGGGCCATAACTATGTCATTNCACTTATATTTTCTATTGTCTTGTCTCTTTAATAATTCCCCCATTAATCTCAAAAGATAAAAAAATATCATGAATACATGTAACTCCATTTTACCTTTTGTTATTCTATTTTGTCGGACTAAATTGCCTGTCTATTGCTGCCTGCAACCAATGCATCTTATAACCGTCCATGGTGGGTTTGATTTGAGCCGTGCTCCGAGAAACGAGGGTTTAATGCATATGCTTAAAGTGTCAGATTAGCCTGTGCAGTCTGTACAGGCTAATCAGGGATGACACTTTCCGCTTTTATGATATTTTTCGTTAAAAGAAAGTCACTTCTTATCAAAAATCCAGTTTGAGCGGAAAGTGTCGTCCCTGATTAGCCTGTGCAGACTGCACAGGCTAATCTGGGACGACACTTTACCCACATGCATTTAACCCCATTCTCACAGACCAAGGCTCATTTATTTTGCAATATTTCTGTATTCATTGTTTGTTCATATTTTTAGGTGAGCACGAGCATCTTGTGAATGCATTTGAGCCAATGGACGGTGCCCAGCCGGGAGTAGGATCTGTGTCCCTGGCCTTCTACAGTGGCCTCTTTGCCTATGCTGGATGGTATGTGTTGCCATGGAAATGTGCAGGCACTGCGTTGAGAGTTTGTTTTTACCTCTTCAAATGAAATTTAAGTTGGTGGTATATTGGAGTCACTTAATGGGTTAGAAGGTTTATTTGTTGGTCTGTCCAAATAAGATGAGATGAGTTTGTGGTGCAAACTACATGTACAAGACAAAATGTTCAAGCACAGTTATCCACTTATACCAGAATTACGGTTGCCATGAACTGTAAATAAGAGTTGCGAGTGTATTAGTAATGTTTCACTATGTGACAAAGCTCTGGTAAACTTTTTGCTGACCTTTTAAAAATTAATTATATGAAAAACAGTTATGTATACATGTATTGGTAATTAAAGAATTAAAATATATATATTTTTTATTAAAGAATTAAAATATGTTAATTGTTTGGAGTAGCAGGTATCCTTAGTTTAACATTCACAAAGTATTGAGATATGTTTCTTATGAACAAAATATTTTTAAGATTTTTTTTTTTTAATGTTTTTTATAAACAGATACAATTTTTAAATACCACAAGTTCTAGTATGTTATAAATAATAAGCCTCTTATATAATCTTATAAGTTTCCTTAAAAATATTGAATACCTTCTGTTTTCAATTTGTGCATACATTGACCATTTTACAGTTCTCAAAGTAACCAAAAGGTATTAGGGCAAATTGCAATCATAATAATTCAATGCTTTAATTACAGGAACTTCCTCAACTTTGTAACTGAGGAACTTATTGATCCATACAGGTGAGAGAGATATATATTTATATTATGTTTTAATAGTATTTTCGCGGCACAAAAAATTTGGGAAAGGCAAAAATTTGCGCTAAGGAAGGTTTGTTTGGCATCTTATGCTTGACATTTTCATCATTTAATATAAACAAAAACCTTTAAAAGTCACATAATTTGTTCAAATATTTTCACAGGGTGAGACACGTTTGTAAAGCAAAATACATTTAGAAATATAATACTGACATACTGCATTCTTTAAAAATATAAACCTAGGGTCTGGGAAAACGGGGCATAATGCATGTGCGTTAAGTGTTCCAATTAAGCCTGTGTGGACTGCACAGGGATTGCACTTTCCTCTTTTATTGTTTTTTTTGTTTAAAGGAAGTCTCTTCTTAGTAAAAATTATGTTTAAGCGGAAAGTGTTGTCTTTGATTAGCCTGTGCGGACTGCGCATCTGGGGAGACACTTTACGCGCATGGATGAAACCCTGTTTCCCAGATGGATGCTCATTTCATGTATCTTTTCTGACATTGAATTGTGCATGAACTGCTTATTTTAACACTTTCAGTGTGGGAACCGAATTGTGAAGGTCTTTGCAAACAGTTTGGATCCAGATGAGACGCCACAAAACGTGGCGTCTCATCAGGATCCAAACTGTTTGCTATTCTGATAGTATTCTTTGAAAAAAAATCAAAGAAAACGCTAATTTCAAAAATTCAGCAGACAACATTTTAGCAGACGACAAATTTCCCAGCATGCAAAGGGTTAATAATGCATTATGTATTTCTTGCAGAAACTTACCTCGAGCCATCTATATCTCCATCCCCATCGTGACGTTTGTGTATGTGTTCGCTAATGTAGCGTACTTCACCCTCGTATCACCGAGGGAAATGATGTTATCTAACGCAGTGGCTGTGGTGAGTTATTATATGATAATCCCTATCTATAATAGGGCTTTTAAGTGTTAATATTATGGAAATATATTGAAAATCTCGCTTTCTAATGTAGTCAATATTACTGATGAAGGAAATGTTTGGTGTTTTTTGCGGTTGTAAATGTAAAATTGTAAGATAGACACATTGAATTTTAGATTGATTAAAAACTACGAATAGTCAAGTTTACATGGTTAATCATTTAAATTTACGTTATAAATTGTGTATAACTGTTAAAAAATGAAATGTATGATCTGTGTTTTTTAAGCCTACATACATCCCAAAGCTTGTGTTTACATCTCCTCTTTAGCTAGTTGGTTTATCTCGCTCAAACTCTCACAGGTGATTAGCCTGTAGATAATCTTAAAGAAAATAATTTTTGCTGCAGCGATTTTTGAAGAATGATGGCCCTTTGTCTGTTTTTTTACATTAGAGAATATATATTCCCAAAATGTTTTGTTAACAACTCCTCTTTAATTACTTGATGGATCTCCCTCTAAATTTCACAGTTGATTGACCTTAATATGCAGATGATCCTTGAGATTTTTGGCTGCAATGTGTTTTGGCAGAATTATTGCCCTTTGTCCAGAAATGTTGTGTTATTAACCTCTCAAAATCTGCTTGGCAGATTTTCTCAAACTTCCAGAGCTGAATGACCTAAACCTGTAGATGATGGTAAAGAAAGGAATTTTGGCTGCAACCAGTTTTGACAGAATTATGACCCTTTGTCTGTGCTTTCACTATAGAATATATTTACCCACAAGTTTTGTGTTCTGAAATCTTCTTTAACAGTGTGGTGAAATGAGTTAAAACATAAACAGCTGAATAACCTTATTGTGTAAATGATTATAAAGGAAGGCATTTTAGCTGGCACAATTCCTTCTGCTACTATTCAGCTTGTTTATAAATATTTCTTAACACACAAACAAACTTACAATTTCTTCTACTATTTCTTTAAGCAGATCGCTCTCTCACTCCTTAAAAAGCCATTTGCCTGATTTCAGACATTCGCAGAAAAAGTTTACGGGGTTATGGCCTGGATCATCCCAGTGTTTGTTTCGCTCTCCACTTTTGGAGGTGTGAACGGTCTGCTCTTCACATCCGGACGGTAAGAAACACACAAATTTTGTTTAACCTTGAATCATTATTCATTCATTGTTTTGTGTTTAACCCTTTGCATGCTGGGAAATTTGTCGTCTGCTAAAATGTTGTCTGCTGAATTTCTAAAATTAGCATTTCCTTCGATTTTTTTTCAAAGAATACTATCAGAATAGCAAACAGTTTGGATCCTGATGAGACGCCACGTTCTGTGGCGTCTCATCTGGATCCAAACTGTTTGCAAAGGCCTTCAAAATCCAGTTCCAGCGCTCAAAGGGTTAAAATGCATTACTGTCACTATGTTTGTAAATATATTACTCAGGAAAAGAACCCTACTAGCTAATGTTCCAATCCTATAAACTTAAGATGTTTGTAATTTGGTTTGTAAACACTTTCTGGAATGAATATGTATAAACCAAATAATATGTTATTTTTTTGTTCTTTTTTTTTGGCTTACCAAAACACAATGTGCTCATGGTGATGTTTTATGATCACCTTTTGTCTGTTGTGCTACGTCCTTTGTCAACACTTACCACATTTATTGCCCACCTTCATGAAACTTGTTCAGAACATTTGTTCCAATGCACTCTCAGCTGAGTTCTAAACATGGGTCACGTGGAGTCAAAAACGAGGTCAAATTAAAGAAAAAAACTTGTGAAAACTGCAGAACTCACTTTTTTGCCCAATCATCATAAATCTTGCTCAGAACATTTGTTTTTATGATAACTCGGCCAGTTTAAATATGGTTCTGGTCCATTGAAAGGCATGTCCGCAAGGGGGTGGGCATTTTTTTTTTATATGTCTAGTAGAACCTTGTGTACACTCCAGAAGTTACTTTTTTCCAATTTTCATGCAGCTTGCTCGAAACATATATTCTAATAGTATCTCAGCAGAGTTCTAGAATTGATGTCTAAACATCACAAAAGTTTCTCAAAACAGTTCATTACTTTCGGGTCCCAGGTATTATATCAACAAATTAATTCCAGTGTGTTTACAGAAAACAGTATTTTTAGGGCTAACTATGTCATTCATCAAATAAACAAGTGGTCTCAAATTATTTATTTCTGTTTGGCAATACGTTTTTCTTCATAAACTCGTTCACAATATCAAAAGGGAGAATAATGTTGACATAATACAGTGAATTTGGCTTAATACATTTTTTAGCAATTTAAATCCCTGTCGCCTATGTGTGCAATTGACTTTCTTGTATAAATGAGAAATCGTTTCAGTACTTTTCTAAGGAAAATGGTGTAATCGTTCCGTAATGTTAAATCACTGAATTTTCGAGAGCCTGTAAGAATGCTACTACGACTGTGACTTGCAGATTGTTCTTTTTGTAACTTGCAGATTGTTCTTTTTGTAACTTGCAGATTGTTCTTTTTGAAACTTGCAGATTGTTCTTTTTGTAACTTGTAGTTTGTTCTTTTTGTAATTTGCAGATTGTTATCCATGCTGAAATTTTTCGAAGGGGATATAGTAATAGTCTCCGTCCGTCCGTCAACTCCAAATCTATTCAATGGATTTACTTTAAACTTAGAATATAAACAGATGGCAACTAGGAGAAGTGCAATGACCAAGAACTATAACTCTCTCTATCTACCTTAGTTTTTGAATTATCTCCCTTTATATAATTTCAACGTGAATTTTTGTCCAGAGCAAACCTCTAAATCTATTGAAGGGATTTACTTGAAACGTGAAATATAAACAGATGGCAAGTAGGAGAAGTGCAGTGACTAAGAACCATAACTCTATTTACCTTAGTGTTTGAATTATCTCCCTTTATTTAATTTCAAAGTAAATATTTTTCCGGAGCATAACTCTAAATCTACTGATGGGATTTACTTGAAACTTAGAATATAAACAGATGGCAACTAGGAGAAGTGCAGTGAACATGAACCATAACTCTTTCGGCCGTAGTTTTTAAATTATCTCCCTTTTTTTTATTCTTTTTTTTATTTATTTATAATTTTTAATTATATTTAATTTAATTTCATAGTAAATATTTTAGCTTTTCAATTTTTAATATCTCCTTTTATCTAATTTTACAATAATATTTTAATTTGAACACTTAAGTATTCACTGTAAAATGAATAGATGAGTTTAAGGAAAAATACAGTGTTCAAGAACCGTAACTGTTTATAGTCTTCTTTTTTAATATCCTTGAAATATAAATAGATGACACAGGTGCCATGTTTTACAAATATTATTCTACTCTCTGAAACAAAGGTTCTGATACAAGCAAACACATTTCGGCGGGGATTTGGCACTTCTGTGACAAGCTCTTGTTCTTTTTGTAACTTGCAGATTGTTCTTTTTATGTCCACCAGTATATACTGTGGGACATATTGTTTTTGCCCTGTCTGTCTGTTGGTCTGTTGGTTGGTTTGCGCCAACATTAACATTTGATTTAACTTTTACAATATTGCGCATAGCTACTTGATATTTGGCATGCATGTCTATCTCATGGATCTGCACATTTTGAGTGGTGAATGGTCAAGGTCATGGTCATCTTTCAAGGTCGCACAGGTCAAATACATGGGTCAAAATCGCTCATTTCATTCACATTTTTGCACTATTCATTATACCAACTTTATATTTGGCATGCATGTCTATCTCATGGATCTGCACGTTTTGAGTGGTGAATGGTCAAGGTCAAGGTCATCCTTCAAGGTCGCACAGGTCAAATACATGGGTCAAAATAGCTCATTTCATTCACACTTTATGATAACTCAAGAACGCTAAGGCCTAGGATCATGAAACTTCATAGGTAGATTGATCATGACTCAGTCTGGCAGATGACCCCTATAGATTTTGAGGTCACTGGGTCAAACAAATTGAGGTCACTGGGTCAAAGGTCAAGGTCACAGTTACCTGAAATAGTATAATGGTTTCCGGATGATAAATCAAGGAAGCTTATGCAAACTTCATAGGTAGATTGATCATGACTCGCAGATGTCCCCTATTGATTTCGAGGTCACTTGGTCAATGACATTTCAAATGCCAGTAATCATACGTAATCCAGGATACCTACTGGTGGGCATAGTGTTTCACAAACACATCTTGTTGTAACTTGCAGATTGTTTTTTGGGTAACTTGCAGATTGTTCTTTGTCAAATTGTGTACCTTGCAGATTTTTTTTTTGTAACTTGCAGATGGTTCTTTGTGTAACTTGCAGATTGTTCTTTGTGTAACTTGCAGATTGTTCTTTGTGTAACCTGCTGATTGTTCTTTGTTATTCTTGCAGATTGTTCTTTGTATTACTTGCAGATAGTTCTTTGTGTAACTTGCAGATTGTTCTTTGTGTAACTTGCACATTGTTCTTTGTGTAACTTGCACATTGTTCTTTGTGTATCTTGCAGATAGTTCTTTGTTTATCTTGCAGATTGTTCTTTGTGTATCTTGCAGATTGTTCTTTGTGTATCTTGCAGATTGTTCTTTGTGTATCTTGCAGATTAATCTTTGTGTATCTTGCAGATTGTTCTTTTTGTATCTTGCAGATAGTTCTTTGTGTATCTTGCAGATTATTCTTTGTGTAACTTGCAGATTGTTCTTTGTGTAACATGCAGATTGTTCTTTGTGTAACATGCAGATTGTTCTTTGTGTATCTTGCAGATTGTTCTTTGTGTAACTTGCAGATTGTTCTTTGTGTATCTTGCAGATTGTTCTTTGTGTATCTTTCAGATTGTTCTTTGTTTATCTTGCAGATTGTTCTTTGTGTATCTTGCAGATTGTTCTTTGTGTATCTTGCAGATTGTTCTTTGTGTATCTTGCAGATAGTTCTTTGTGTATCTTGCAGATTGTTCTTTGTGTAACTTGCAGATTGTTCTTTATGTAACTTGCAGATTGTTCTTTGTGTATCTTGCAGATTGTTCTTTGTGTATCTTTCAGATTGTTCTTTGTGTATCTTTCAGATTGTTCTTTGTGGGAGCCCGTCAAGGTCACCTGCCCCAGCTGATGTCGATGATCAACACGAAGCATTTCACACCCATGCCTGCCATGCTCTTCACTGTAAGCAATTACGTCTCCTGAAACCCTTATGTTCCTTTACTCTTTTCAGCTAAGAGGCAAAGTGAAAATGGCTATATGCAACCAGCATAAAACCAGAATACTCTAGACAAGTTTTCTCATAGATTTTTCATACATGATTGTGAATTTATCACAGAAAAAGCTGCTAAAAGTGTTTGCTACCGACAAGAAGAAATAATAGTACATTGTATCATTCTTGGAAAATGTTAAGTTGTTTGTAACAGAATCATAGCAGAAAAAAATTGTTGTCACACTTAATGTTTTCATGTGATATTTCATGCTTTTGTTGAAAAACAATGATCTGACCGATAATTCAAGTCTGGTGTCACATTTAAGGGTGGCCTGTCAATGTTGATGTTGATCTCAAATGACATGTACGCCCTCATCAACTACATGAGCTTCGTGCAGTGGCTGTCAGTGGGCATGTCTGTCGTCGGGCTGCTGTATCTGCGATGGAAGGAACCTAACAGAGACCGCCCTATCAAGGTACTGTCAAGGTCGCCGTGACATAGTGGATATGGTGTCCTCCTAGTGACCTGGAGGTCATGGGTTTGATCCCCACTATGGGAGGGTTCTTTAGATCTCCCCCAAAGACACCAAGTACTGGTTCTTCCCAGGAATCGGACTCAAGAGCATTTCAATAAGCCCAAGGCTCTCGATGCAATCTAGCTAAAATAAATAGGTTTGAACTAACTAAGGTACTGTCACCTAGGTTGTAGCTTTGCCTGATTAGGCTACATAAAGGGCTTACGTTGGCAAACTAGGTGACAGGGTCCCTATAAGTTTATGCCTACAATGACTTTTTTTTTTGCATTCATAAATTAAATTTTTGGAAGTGTTAGTAGGCGTAAAAGGATTGTTAATTTTGGTTTCCTGCATTATCCTCGCAGTTCTTGAGATATGCCTCGTCAGACGATATGTCTTACTCGCAGTGTTCTTGTTGTTTTAAATGTACCAAAATAAGTTTTGCAAGCTTTCTCCATTGATTTTTCCGCAGTTTGTTCTGAAAGGTTTTGTTAGCGTAAGGTACACTTCTGTTTAATGACTTACTGTATGTATCTGTACTAGAGTGAGAGTTCACGTTTTGGTTGACATTCTGCACAGGCTTATCAGGGACAACACTTTCCGCTTTAATGGTATTTTTCGTTTAAAGGAAGTTTCTTCTAAATCCTGTTTTATGCCGAAAGTGTCATACCTGATTAGCCTGTGCTGACTGCACAGGTTAATCTGGGATGACACTTTACGCATATTCATAAAGCCCTGTTTGCTTGATCTTGATCTCCATTTCAGTTCAACATCATCATACCAGTCTCCTTCCTGATAGCGGTGATATTCCTGCTGATCGTGCCCCTATTCGCGGCCCCTAAGGACACGGGCATGGGACTTTTGCTCGTCCTGACGGGTCTTCCTGTCTACCTGATAGGGGTCTGTTGGAAGAGCAAGCCACGAGCTTTCACAGATTTTGTTGGTAAGCATGACGATTTTTTTGCTTGATGTGAAACATACAATAGAACGGCAAAATGAATTCATATCAAGACATTAAAAAAACATTCAAACAACTTGAAGTATAGTGTCAGCTGTCATACACACATGCACACATTTTATTCAGAGATTGGAAACTAATTCGACAATATTTTACTTTACTAAATACAATAGTTAATTATAAAATTGCATACATAATGATTGCTTTTTACTGAACTTTTTATGCAGGAACAATTTTTTTATTATTTACTGATATTCAAACAGCCTTTAGATTGACCCAGTGATCATTTAGAATTATAGCTAGTTTGCATAATTTGTATAATTGTCCACTAAGGGCATCAAATGAGCCTCGTTCTAAGAACACTTGGCTTAATGTATGTGCGTAAAGTGTCGTCCCAGATCAGGGACAACACTTTCCGCATTTATTGATTTTTTTGTTTTAAGGTAGTCTCTTCTAATCCACAATCAAGTCTATGCCGAAAGTGTTGTCCCTGATTAGCCTGTGCAGTTTTGATTAGCCTGTGCAAACTGCATTAAGCCCAGTTTTCCCATAACTTGGCTCACTTTTCTTTCCGTTTCACATCTACAGATTCCTTGACAAGAACCAGTCAGAAGATGTGCATGGTGATGTCTGAAGAACACGGGAAAAGTTGAACACCTCTTACAGGTCTTTAATCGTCGCCATGGCAACAGCATGACATGAATGCACAATCATACAGTGGGGATGCTGTTTTGGAAAAATAGGCACTTTTGTGGGTCAAAACAGTTGCAATTATACGGCGCACAACAGCGCATGGATGTGTATATTACTCAAAATAAAATAAGATCTTTATTAATGCGGAGTTCGGAAATTGTTGGTCTTTTAGTATGTGACTTAGCAATTTTCATACCACTGATGCATATGGCATTTGAAAAAAATGTATGTGATAGTCTGAAGGTTGTTATAAAGTCATCATATATTATACTGAACTGAACCCACAATTAATTTTTAAGCAAAAATGGAAATTGGATAGAAAACATGCATCTTGGCTTACGACAAGAAAACATTCCACATTTGTGTTTTTGTGGTGTACCTTTTTTTCTTTTTTTTTTTTTCATGATTTTTTTATGTCCCCCAGTCTATACTGGGGGACATATTGTTTTTGCCCTGTCTGTTTGTTGGTTTGTTTGTTTGTTGGTTTGCACAAACTTTAACATTGGCCATAACTTTTGCAATATTGAAGATAGCAACTTGATATTTGGCATGCATGTGTATCTCATGGAGCTGCACATTTTGAGTGGTTAAAGGTCAAGGTCATCCTTCAAGGTCAAAGGTCAAATATATGGGTCAAAATCGCTCAAAAGAGGACATAGTGTTTCACAAACACATCACTTGTTTTTATATTTGATTTCTTACAAACATAAAATAATTAAACTGTTAATTTGGTAAGATCATATTTTGTTATAAAGAACTTTTTATTACAATAACTTGATTGCACTGATAAGTGTATATTCATATTTGAGATACAAATGTTTTACAAATTAGAGTTTAAACTTAAAAATATTGAGCGTAATGTTTAAACAAAGTTTTTTCCTTTTTGGCAAAATCATGTTTTCTTTTTTTTTGTTACTTTTACACTGAGTTGACAGCTTTGTATCGACATGCTTTTTTTATTGTTTCGACATTATTTATATGCATTTTCAAATATAATTTAATTGGTAATAAGGTAGTTATTTTAAATGATATCTAAAAAATGAATAAAAAAAATTATGACAAAATTAATATTCTTTGTGTAGTTTTTATTGTATTGTTAACAACCTTGTGTTCAGGTCACTGTGTTCATGTATTGTGTTTTTATTCATTATGTTATAATTGATAAATTAAGAATTACTATGTAAAAAAACTGTGTTATTTAAAGTACGGAATTATTTACATTTTTACTACAAAAAGAACATTTTATTTTTAGTTTTTAGCTTCCTTTGGCATTTTTAGCATTTGTGTATCTGGACATTTTCCCCTGGACCATTAAATCTTATTCACATACAGGTACTTAATAACAATTTTGTCTTATGTTGATTTAGTTATTATTTATGGTAAACAATTTAACCCATGATTGCTGAATTTTGACTTTGTATGTAAAAAATTGTATTGCAAGAATCTCAATTATTATTCCATAAACTTTTTATTTTATTGGCAATATTACTATCTTTAATGATAATTCTTACAAGGGCACATGATTATATTTGCCAGGCTGATGCAAGTTTTAGTTGCATGTAAATATCACTGAATTTCATCTACCCATTCACTTTATAGACACTTCTGCTTTATTGACTTGTGTCATTAAGGCTCTCCTTCATCCATCGACACCATTTCGTCCAGAGTTTTAATTTTTTTCAGCCTATACAAGACATGCATATCAAGCTGCCTGAAATGCATTTAAAATAATTGTGGTTGTATCATGGTGCATTCTATTCCACATACAATCATAATGTAAAAGTGTCCTCGCTATAGAATTTCTGATGTTTTAGAATTTGAAAAAAAATATGGTTTACGTTCTAAGGGCTGATTTTTTTATGATTTTTATCAGAATGTTATATTATTTTTTGTTTTATTCAGGGAAACTGAGGTATATCCTCTCAGAACCATCTACATATGCCAACCCTTGCTGAATTTACTTTTTCAAATGCATTATGCGAAAGATTGTATAAAACTTAATATTTGTGTTACTTAGTTGTTGAACAATTTATATTTATTTTCTTGTGTCATTACTTTCTTTGAAATTTAAAGAGGTATATGAGTATCTATTAGGTATCTAGTAAGTTAAAAAATATCCAAAAAATAATCTTCATGTGGCATTATTTATTTTGGAACCTTTAAGGTATTTTAGACATACTCATAAATCAGTATTTTAGTATTGAATTTGTAAAATATGCACTTGAATTTTTACTTTAGGTTAGTAGTTAACAGATTAGATTTTGTTATCAATGTGGCATTACAGAATAATTATATATATATATATTATATATTATATTAGATTTGCATTTACAACAATTTTGGTACCGCATATATTTGAATCTGATATACCGGGGTATATACGATATATTACACAAATTATGTTAAGCAAGGCAGCTGTATAGCTTATAGCCAGTAGATATACATGTACAAACTTATTGAAAGGAACTTGAAATTATGTTGTTTAATACAATGTCGTTAGAATCAAAGAGGAATGCCATAGCATTGCTGCAATGCTGTATGCTATGTGTGTAGCTTTACCGTTGCTTATATTACTATTTTATTACCGGTAGATTGAACAGAATAAGGAGTTAAATGTTTAGTCAACACTAGTATAAGCCTTGTATATTGGCAATTTATTCATATATCAAGGCCAAAGTGAGACACTGTATTTCTAGGTCAAAGTTTAGAGTTCATGTTCCAACTATCTGAAAGCTCAGAGAAAAACTATGACAAAACTCAGACCTGGGATGTCCCATAACAAGGAATACCATTATTTAAGTATACCATGAAACATCTCCCACTAATAATATCTGGATGGAATGTCATATAAAGGTGTGTTATGTAGATATGTTTGTCCATATAATAATCAATTATATTATATAAAAACTTACATTTATAATTAATTATTTGTATTATGTCTTGTTAAAGTGTTTGTGGACTGTCTATCCTATTATGTTTATGATTTCCATCTTGTAATTTCGTAACTTCTGTTGTTGCTCTTGTATTAGTATGGTCATTATGTAAATTAGGTAATTGTTAAGTAATGTCTTTAAAGTGATATAGATGTAGTTGTTATTGATAGAATAAAGCTGCAAAGTTACTTTATATAATTTTCATCATATGTGATGCTATGGTATAAATTATCATGATTTTGTAATGTTGTGGTGTTGTGATGTCAGCACAGGGTCTTATCAGTTATTGTCTAACTGTTGTGTTTGTTTTATTTATTCTTCCTTTTCTTTTTTGAATTAAAAAAAAATGTTAACTGCATATTTATAAAAAAAATGTTGCTCTCTATTTTAATTTATGTGAACTAAGAAGAAATTTTTACATTTGAACAGATGTGGTATGGCATTGATAACCTGTTTTGAAAATGAAGGATAGTTTAATATCTCTATTTCAATTTAACCTTCACACTTAAATCATCCTATTTAAATATTCATATTGGTGTTCCTGCTTCATAGTGTTTATTCAATATTGTGTAGGGAGATGACAGATTATGTTCAAAATATAGATGTAATCTATGGATCATTTTACCTCTCATTGCCATCTTGTTCAAGATGTAAATAATGCTCATATTCACTACTAGATTACAGGGTGTATATATATATGTATGTAATTGTGTGCAGTAAACTGTATTTTTCCTGGTATTTTTCCTTCACATTAATGCTTTCATTCAATCATTGTCTAAAAATTGCCATTACTGCAAAATCATCTTTATTCGTGTGACATTAACTTTTAATTGATTTTGTGGGTAAAATGAGTCTTGAATTTTATATCCCCACTTACAATTATTCCCCATGTTTAATTTTTCAAAGACCAAATTGGCATTTTATAAACAAGACCCCTATAGTGACTACTTAACCGGATTTACTGCGGACACATCTTATAAACAATTACCCACGAATTTGCATGTCTACGAAATTGTCTTTTTTTTAACCACTAAATTTCATGCTAACGAATATAAATGATTTCGTTGTATTTCTGCTAAATGATAAAGCACATATCAGAATTGCAGATTGTGTAATTTACATGTTAAGATTTGTATGTTGCATGCTTTATTGTTATAAATTATATGGTAACATTAAACTATTTGTATGTTGAGCAAAGAACAATATGAATTTTGTGAACAAAAAAACCTAGTTATCATAATTAAGTTTTTTCTTTGTATTAAAGTCTTCCTACAATCTATGTAGAGATTATCACTGTGGTATTGAAGTTTAATGTGTATAATTCTGTGGTTTTGGTGTGTGGTATGAATGAAACTTGTGTAGATATACGGCAATGAAATAATGTACAATGTATGCAGGGTAATGTTATACGGTAGTATATGATGCATTTAAAGGAATATTAATTTATTTTATTTAGGGCACTGTTATAGTTGTGTGCATTTAAATGAATATATACCTACTTATACAGTATTGTACCAATACTTGCCAGTAATATTTATCAAATGACTACAACTCTTTTATAGCAGCACATGCAAGATATTTTGATAAATCTGATATTTCTCTGTTTGTATGAATAAACATCTGTTTAAGCCTCATTCATTCAACATGGTATTCATTTAAATTCATTAGAATACATATTACTTTCTGTTGTTGTTTTTTACAGTTAACAGATATTATATTTACTGTCTTTTACAGTTATATTCTTTACCCTAAAAGAATCTCACAAACATTGTTTGTCATTCATAATATGTTATCAAATCATCAATCTACACGACCATCTATATTTTTCGTGAATGTTTAAATGCATATGTTTTGTTTTTCGTCACAAAGGACTTTACTCTGGAGCTGTGTAATGTACTTTAACTGTGTCCACACTAAAACAAGTTTATAATTTGAAGTATTTTGTTTTAGGCTGGCCAAGTTTGTCTCGAGTTGTCTTAAAATTACTGTATGTTTGCAGTGGGTGTTTGCTGTTTAGTGTTATCTGATGTGTTTGGTAGAAAATTTGCTGCAATAAATTTGATGTATTTGTATGTGTCTGTTTTTTACCCATGTGCACTAATCATATGGAGATTAATTATAACAAACTGTACAATTCACTTGACAAATTAAACTCTTAATGTTCAGCACATCTTAAAAATACAACACATTCATAGAATCATACAAATCCATATTCGTAATAATGTTAAGTATAAATAGAGTGGTGATACACTAAATTTCTAAGCTTAACGCTTATTTCCATTCTGGTCCGTGTTGGTTAATGTCGGAAGACCAGCTCGTCTAACTTTTTGTAACATTTGCGGATCCTTATTCAAAAGCCTTTCAAAAGAGTAGGGCAGTTTCAGTTCCTGATGAAGTGTACACTTATAACTTAATTACTGGTAAACCGGCTTACCCAGGAAAAGTGCGAGCAGGTTACCCCTTTACCACTCAGATACGCACTTTGACGCGTTTGTAGTCCCTTAAAAAATCCAATTTAAGACCTTTCTTACTAGATTCAAGCGTTAAAGCCTTCATTTTCAACCCTGAGATACTGATGCGCAGCAAACAGCATAAAACCTGAACAGACCGCGAGTTTTCCCTTTGCTTCCCTTTTCCCCGAGCGCGAAAGGGTTACCTGACCGCCGTGATATGACTGAAATACTGTTGAAATCGGCAAAAATCCAAACACATACAGAACATACTCACGGACGTTACTTGAAGATATCATGTTAACGTCACGAAGATAGCGTTCTTTTGACAATCATGATACGTAGACCCGCGCCAGTCTTATGAACATGTGGCGTGTTCCATGATTGTAACCTTTAACCGATTTACCCTTTTCTATTTCGCTACTGCATAAAGCCAAACTTTAAATTTGGGATGGATTTACTGACACACGCGTTACTTTATTAGTGGAAGAAATACTATTATGCTGAACACGGAGATTATGCTTTGATTTATTCTGAATAAATTCGAAAGGGGTACTTCATCTTATTAACGCTCAATAATGTGTGTAGTTATTTGCAATTGAACACCATTTACTATACGCGGTGAAACAATAACTTTCATTATTTCAATACAGCACGCCGAATAATTTCAAACAATGCACGCTACTTAAACAAATGTCAACATTGCAAATGAAAGTTCAGATTTTTGTTTCTCTTAATTGCGGCACCGCTAACATGTGGAATTAGCATTATAATTATGGGCCCTAATCATATAGATATAATCAAACATCAATTAAAGCGGAATTGGAAATTACTAACACTATACTGCATGGTTTCGTTCTTCCTATCAATTCTGTATAGAAGTTTCTTCTCGCAAGCGGGTGACTCGGCGTCCAACGAGCCGACGTGCACTCGAAGGGAGGTGAAACTGTCGCCGACAATCCTGTCGCCGCCGGCACTGGTGAGCTTCCCGGGATCCGGAAGTACCTGGGTCCGACACATGGTGCAGCAGATGACAGGTACACCTACAGAACTATGTCACAAGTTTGCTTACACACCGTTATGTCTATTGAAACGGAAGCCTCTGCATGGTAATACTATATTTATTTAAAAGCTCGACTGCATCTTTAGACTTTTACAATATAAATTGAGAGATTCTTGTGTTCGTTTTCCTATATTGAACTTGTACTTGGTTTAGTTTAAGGACGATCATTATGTAAGGATCTCGAGAAGGGATCGAATTAAACAAACTATTGAGAGGCCGACATTAAGCTTTCGATTACACTTTCACGACTCGGCGTCTATACTTGTTTGTATACTCCGTCCTGATGAAGATGTACGTGTTTTGCAATCCATACATGTTTTATTTTTGTAGGAATTGCCACTGTCAGCGTGTATTGCGACTTGTATCTCTACAAACACGGATTTCCTTACGAATGCCGCGTGCAGAAGGCCAAGTATGCAAGCCTCGTGAAAACGCACGAGATCGGCCGTGTCAAGAAGTATAAAAGGGCCGTTTTGCTACTACGAAATCCATACGATGCCCTCCTGTCATATTTCAACTTTGTGAAAGCTGGACATAAAGGGCACCCGACAGAAAAGGCTTTACGAAATGGTAGGCGACGAACCGATTTATTGTGCCAACGACAGATCGCAATAAGATAATACAAGAATTAGTTCTGATAAAATATTATAAATTCTGAATCTATGTTTTTTTCATCAGAATTAATTTCCGTAAGATAATATGTACCGGTGTACTGTAAGCTACAAATTAAACTCTACGTTATTGTTTGCATGCATGTCTAACATATCGTTTAAATTGTTTCAGCATCAGCGGAACTGTTTGACTTTTCTTTAAACTGGTACATGAATCTCATCAACGAAACCATCGTGCAGTTTGGCGACAGCGTTCACGTCGTGCAGTACGAGCGACTCAGGGACAACCCTCGACAGGAGTTGACCAGACTGGCGAGGTATCTTGACGTCATCATTTCCGACCGAGATCTCACGTGCGCCATAACGCTCGCTGAAGAGTCGTTCCGCCGCCAGACGAAAAACGAGAACCATCACAGGATGTTGGAGATGGCGTTCGATTGGGGGAAAATGGAGGTTTTAGACCAGGCGATCAGAGACGCTGAACGGATGTTGGAAGCGGCTTACAAACGGAGGTTTGATTTAAGTGGGAAGTCTCGTGCCGTTAATGATCAAGCCGGCATGGGTGATGATTTACCAGAATATCCTGAAGAAAGTGCGGGCAATGGAAACCCCGTTAAACATGTGGGGTATACACTTGTATATTGAAACATATGTATTTCCGGATGTTTGTACTTATGTTCATTTTATTTCTCTTGTATATTATATAATTGAATACAATAAAAATGGCACGAGGCTTGAGTATAAGCGTCAGGTGCGTGCACGACCACTTGATTCAGCGAAGAAGTAAAGACTATCGGGTAATGAGTTTTAGATTACGGGTATGCAAACATATATATATATATATAATAACGAACTCAGTCATGTATCGTTTTCATAGTTTATAGGAGTACGGCAAGAATTAAGGGGAATCATTATCGCCTTTTTATTTTCAATGTATCTAAACGACATCGAGGAACACTTTATGCTTAACGAATTTGAAGGCGTTGACCTTGTCATGTTAAAATTGTTTTTATTGTTGTATGCTGACGACATTGTACTGTTTGCGGAATCGGAAGTTGGTTTACAAATGCATTAGATTTGTTAGATGAGTATTGTGCGAAATGGAAAGTCTGTGTAAATATCAATAAAACAAAGATAATGATTTTTAAAAAAGGGGGACAAAACAGAAAAAAAATGAAGTTTACATATCAAGGAAATTAGCTAGAAATTGTTAATAAATTTACATATCTTGAGGTAATATTCACAACGGGGGGATCTTTCTCAGCAACATATGATGCGCTTTCGGGGCAGGCCCTAAATGCACTTTTTAAGTTAAAATCAAATTTGGCGAAATTTACAAATATCTCAGTTAGCCATAGTATTGAATTATTCGATACGCTTATAAAACCAATTTTAAATTATGGCTGTGAAGTTTGGGGATTAAACAATAGCATCCGAATCAAAAGAATACATCTACGTTATTGTAAACAGGTACTGGGTGTCCGATCTCAAACCCAAAATAATTTCATTTACGGGGAACTTGGGCGTTACCCTCTTATAAATAAACGGATTGTTTGTGTTTTAAAATACTGGATAAAAATATTACAATCTGATGATGTTTAATATATTAAAATTGTTCATAATATGTTATTACACGATCTCGTACTTTATCCCGAAAACAATTCTTGGGTAAAATCTGTTAAACATCTATTAAATACACTAGGTTTCGGTGATGCAGGTTTTTTTGGGGAGTAGGAGACGTTAATTGTTTTGAATCCATTGTTAAACAACGCATATCTGATATATATGTTCAGAATTGGATAACCGAGTTACAACACACGACAATGGGTAAAAACTATTGCATTTACGGAATTTTTAGATTTCAGCCTTATCACAATGTTGTAAATATTTCAAAATTAAGATTCAAGTTTACGCATTTACGAGTATCTACTCACAGACTTGAAATCGAAGCAGGGCGATGGCACAAGCCTGAAAAGACACCGTATGCAAACAGAAAATGTAAACACTGTAACGTTCTCGAAGATGAGTTCCATTTCTAACTAGAATGTCCAGTTTTTAATAGTCTTAGAAAACAATATATATACATGTATACATAGATATTATTGTAATCGCACAAATATGATAAAATGTATCGAACTTTTACAAACTGACAACGCTAAAACAATTAAAAATCTTGCAACATTTATTTTTAAAGCAGCAAAATTGAGAACTGAATTATATTATCAATAGTTTCTCTCCACACATTACTGTCTATGTGTTGTCATATCAATAAAAGGTATATGTTTTCACATTGTTAGAACATTCAAGTTTATTTTGAATACGATACGACTGTACAGTATGCATATTATATATTTACCTTAATATATAAATGTTAAAAATATCTGTTTATTTTGAACATGATTGTCTTTAGAGTTGCCAATTCTTTCGTTATAAATTGTTAACTTATATTGCCTCAAATACTATATGTATATACCTGTATGTCATTGGCCACTGTGTACTCCATTGTGTATTATATGTTTGTATACTCATGGGCTTAAAGCCTAATGTATTCTGAAATAAACCATATATTTTTATTCCGTCGTGCATATCGCTCTGTACGTAGAACTGCCAGTGAATATAGTCACACATGCATGATATCAAATACAAGCCAGGCATCACATATCTTAAAACTAGATCTTGTAAAATATCCAATCTTAAAACAAACTTTTGATATATTTACTTATTTATAAATTATTTTAAAAAGGCATTAAAAAAAAGAACCACGAATCGGATGTCATTTGTTGTTTATTGATGTTGTACTGCAATGTGGTTGCCTAGTACAAAGACCTAGTATGGGCACAATATGTGAGAAATACTGAGAACATATCTTTGGAAAATGTTGTAAAAACCACCACTTGAATGACATGATCATATGGTAATCTGGTCTAAACAAAGTATCAGATGAAAACACAAAGAACATGTGCTTGTTAAATTAGTTCAGATATCAACCAAATATCTTTAAATAAACATTAAAAATGGTATAGTTACTTGGATGTATTTGGACCCGACCGATTTGGTCGGACCCACTTGACTCATGGTCGTATAGTCGTGTGTAACCATTCAAGCGTCTAATAGATTCAGATGATTCACATGTAAACATGGAGAAAACTTGTGATGAAATTTGGGAAGAATTTAAACAAAATCTTGGACATGTCATAAAAGAAATTGAAGGTATTTACGACCTGATAACCTAAATTGTTGTTTATAATGTCACATCCAGCTACGACTGTGCTGAGGTAGAGGGGGAGGGGGCACTAGCACCCCTCCATTTTTTAACACATCTAGTAATGTTTTATGATATTTTTTTAATGGAATGACCCTCAACAAAAAAAGACTTAAAATTAAAATAATGGCTAAAAAAAAGATGTGCATCGTTGTGAGGCAATCCAGTGTATTTGGCACGGTATCAAAAGTATGACTTAACTCGGGTAAAACATCTCATTTATTTTACTAGCTACTTTTAATTTTATATACTTCCTACTCAATTGAGTTAAACCTGGGACGAAAATTTAGCCAGGTACAGGGCTCATAACAGGGATGGAAATTAGTGGTTGCCCGTCAGCCCGGGTCAAGTAGATTTTGGCCTGGGCAACTCAATTTCAAAAGTTGGTAGTCCGGCCGGTAGTCAATATAAATTGCCTCCATAGAGTCTTTTCATGATTTTTGCTTTGGCAGACTCTCGGCGTCAATAGTCCACTCTATCTTTTTAATAGCGAGAGTTCCGACATGAATTCGGTCGCATCACTCCTGAATTTAAATACACACATATTTGTGACTATTATAATAGAACGTTGCCTAAATAGTATTTATTAAACAAAATATATCGAAATTTACCTGTTAATAAACTATATTTCGAGTTTGTTTCATCCAATATAAATCCTTGTAGTAAAGGTTCATGTTATCTCATTTGGTGAATGTGAGCTTGAAATCTAACATCGCTATCAAACTGGAGGTTTAATTTAACTATGTTTAAACTGAGCTCGAACAAAAAAATTAAGTGTGCTATATGCGCTAAACAGGTAGGAAATGAAATTGGAAAATTAAAATAATAATCATAATAAGAAGCAAAAGAAGAATTATAACTACCTTTTACAATACTAATAGTAGTTGATACCCCAAAAGTAAAAGGTACAAAATAGCTTAGGTACAGATCATCGATCCCACTGTAACTAATTTATTCGATACAAAATGCCAAAATGGTTGCGTTTGAGAAAATGATCATTCCATGTCTATGATTTCGAATGAAATACAGGTAATTTTTTGTGATCTAAGTTCATATTTTTCAAACAACAGGTAGATTTTAGATATATACACTTGTAAATACTGTAATTCCCATTATAGTATTGTTTTATTTTTTGTTATGGTTTTTACAGACCAGAGTTTCAGCGTTCAGATTTGTTCTGAACGTGAGTTATTTCAGCTATCTGGCCTGGCAACCTTTCTTTTTTTTAACTTAANTTTACCTGTTAATAAACTATATATCGAGTTTGTTTTATCCAATATAAATCCTTGTAGTAAAGGTTCATGTTATCTCACTTGGTGAATGTGAGCTTGAAATCTAACATCGCTATCAAACTGGAGGTTTAATTCAACTATGTTTAAACTGAGCTCGAACAAAAAAAATAAGTGTGCTATATGCGCTAAACAGGTAAGAAATGAAATTGGAAAATTCAAATAATAATCATAATAAGAAGCAACAGAAGAATTATAACTACCTTTTACAATACTAATAGTAGTTGATACCCCAAAAGTAATAGGTACAAAATAGCTTTGGTACAGATCATCGATCCCACTATAATTAATAATTTGATACAAAATGCCAAAATGGTTGCGTTTGAGAAAATGATCGTTCCATGTCTATGATTTCGAATGAAATACAGGTAATTTTTGTGATATAAGTTCATATTTTTCAAACAACAGATAGATTTTAGATATATACACTTGTAAATACTGTAATTCCCATAATAGTATTGTATTTATTTTTCGTTATGGTTTTTACAGACCGGAGTTTCAGCGTTCAGATTTATTCTGAACGCGAATTATTTCAGCTATCCCGCCTGGCAATCTTTCTTTTTTTTTAGCTTAAAACAATTTAGTGCAATAAAAATTGAATAAAAATTGGTGACTGTGGATCAATAATTAGTTAAATAATATTCATTATTTAGGCCTAGGAAATTATTCAATTCAGGCTCATAGTAATACATTATGAATTGAAAGTGTGTGAAGTCAGTAATGTTATTTAATTATCTATTATTTTATTTAAAGAATGTATAAGTTACACATGAGACGACATGTACATATTTCTGAGCTCTTACTCTTAAGCTGGGCAACCAAAATACTAAAGATGGCTGTCTGTGTGGGCAATCAATAGTAAAAAGTTAGTTTCCATCCCTGTCATATATACGACACTACCTCTAGAACACTTGCACCCCACCACCATCTGTTCTTTGTTGTCTGATTCTAACCACACCATTGAAACAGTAGGATTCAGTACATGCACACATTCGTCAATTACATCTGATGTTGTTCTAGTGTTTTTGAAAAAAAGTTAAGTCTGTTTGAACACAATAGATTCGGTTTCTATTTAATGAATATGATGTATACATTTGTATCTTGTGTTTTCTTTCAGAGTTTGAAGGCAAAAGTGAAGCTGCATCAAGTTTTACCTTGGAAGGATTCTGGCAACAACTTGGTTGACACTTAAAAGAAATAAATACAATTTTGCTCACTTTTTAAAAATAAATTATAATTGCAATACAATATACATGCTTTTTGTAGTGTTTTTTTCTCAATAAATATATCTATTTATAACTGCATGGTTACACCCTCATGATATACTGCTTGAAATTCACATAAATTTAACGACATAATTTGTTGTTAAATATGTAATACAATTCATATGGGCTTTAATTTTAAATTAATGGATCTGAAATGAAACTATTTTTAATGAGATTCTCTAAGGATGGAGCATAAAATAATGAATCTCTTACATGTAAAGATTTTATAACATAGACATACAAAATTATTATAATGATGGTAACTTGTATGATATTTATCAGTGATATAGTTTAATATTATATAATATATTCCTTGACAGATTTAGTTAACAAGGCAGTATCCCATGATGCCACAAAGCTAAGCCTGGCATACTCCCATTCCCCGCCTCCCAGTCCTGCTGAGTGCCAAAGCCTCCTAGCTTCTGTGGAGGAAACACTGATTGCCTTGGTGCATCTGTACTGCAGTCTGCCAAAATCATGTGGTACGCAACAGTGATCTTGACTGTTTAGACAACCATGGACATATTGACTGAAGATTAATATGTTGTATAGTTTATGCTTTGTAATAACTTGTCACCTGAAAGGTAGCTATTGTGGTCAGTCACTATCCAAAATTCGTTGTCAACATTTTCTGTTAAATAACTTCCGCGAAAACCACTTGGTGTATTTTGATGAAACTTAGAAGGAATAAATGTTCCACTTTTTTTCGTGTGAAAATATTTATTTTCTATAATCATGAGTGGATAAAATTCAATAAACTTCTGAATCCAACTGATATTCTTTTAAATTGATACTTTCAGGCATTTGTTTACATTTCAAAAGAGCTTAAATTGAGAAATTTGACAGGAAAAACAATGTCATGAAGTCAACATTTTCATGTCATTGCAAAGTATAAATCCCATTAAAAAAACAACAGAAAATAAAAATAGTAAAAAATGAAATCAGACAAAATGTGTAAATGTTACATTTCTTACCTAGTGTAAGCCGTTGAAGTCAATTGAAATAAACAATCTCTCCTCAGTACATAGATACACAGTTGGGCTGTAGTATATAATTTGTGGAATATACAAGAGTGGAGCTTGCATTTGCTAAATTTAATATTGGCATGTTGTCATTTTCATGATTAGTCAAATTCGATCAACTTAAGCTCAGACTCATTTTATTGACTTGATGAATTCAGCGTCTGTTTGGTCTCCCTTTGTAGGTGTGACTCTCTGCAGGATAGTGAAGCAGTCGGTCAAGCAGCTGTCAGAACAGATGAAGACTCTTGCAGAGATGATATCTGGTCATTTTACAGGGTTCGGGCACAGTATTGTAACATTAAGATTCCTAAATAATAAAATATTTTTGGTTAAATGTATCTCCAGTTTTCAATAATGATTGCTGGTATTTGCTCCAATTAAGTGGCATCATGATTTACAGAAACAAATTTAAGTTAAGCTCAATTGGTCAGTTTCGGCTCAGGTACTACTTTACAGTACCCCGGGTACTATGAAATATACAACAATGTACCCCAGGGTACTTTTAAGTAGTACCTGAGCCGACAACAACCAATTTTGTGTAAGTTAACCCTGCTGTGTGTTGCTAGGAGCCCAGAGCAGTTTCAGCAGACGGGGATGGTGTGGCAGGAGAGCGCCCTCTTTCAGACTCTGCCCCATGGTACGATTGAGAAAACGGGGCTACATGTATGTGCAAAAGCTAATCAGGGACGACACTTACCGCCTAGACTGGATTTTCGTTTTAAAGATACTTCCTTTGAACAAAAAATACCATAAAAGCGGAAAGTGATGCACATGCATTAAGCCCGGTTTTACCAGGGCGAGGCTCAATTATAACAATAATGATAGTTATAATAGTAATACATTGTAATAATAATAATGTAAAAACTTTTTGAACTTATGGTCGCACAGTGATGACAGAAAAGTTCAAGTTATAGAAGGTCTCCAGATAATCAAGGTTTCAATACTGAGAAGTGATAAATATTAACTAAATTGTTCAATCATCAAAAAAGTTATTTATAGTAGGCACACATGTGTGGTTCAGTTGTTGATGGTTATGAGGCCCAATAGTCCGCTGCACGTTATCCCCCTCCTGTTTCAGACAACAAGGCTGCCGTGCTGTCTGTGTTGGATTCCCATGTCCCCATGGTGGACGACGCCCACAATGAACTCACTGAGGTCAGTCTCTAGCATTAGAGTAGGGATTTTAACTTTGGACTAAGACTTCATATGGGCCAATGAATCTTTACTGACGAGGCTTCCAACAGGGGCATAGGAGTTTATTGAAACCAGCATCTTGTTATCTTGTTTGCCTTGATATCATTAAAAAAATTGCAACTGACTTGGAAAACATTGTTTAATGCATATGCAGTCCACACAGGCTAATCAGGGACGACACTTTCCGTCTAAACTGGATTTTGGCTACCTTCTTTGAACAAAATTACCTTGAAAGCGGAAAATGTTGTCCCTGATTAGCCTTTGCTGACAGCACATGCTAATCTGGGACGACACTTTGCATACCACATGCATCAATATGTCTGTACTCAATGTTGTCAGGCGTTAAACTGTGACGAGGATGACGACGGCCTGGATGAGTTTATGGGACTGGATTACAACACGTCAAACAACCAATGGAACGAGGCTGACAAGAATGTCGCCCAGTACTGCCTTGGGCTGATCAAGTGTTCCAAGTCCCTCCTGAAGAAGGTGCGATCCTCCGTCGGCGTCAACGGCGACGCAAGCACAGAGGAAGGCGTGGTGGAGTTAGACCACCTGGCAGAGTTGATAGAGCGACTGAGTCCCGCCGTGGATGAGCTCGCGTCAGGCGTGTACCCACCACTGCGTAGGGATGTTGTGGCTGCGAGGGTACGTCACTTTCAAGTTTGAATTTTAGACAAGGAAATGGTGATATAGAAATTAAATTTTGATTAACTTTCTGTAGGTTATGTGAATAAGTGAAAATGTTTTATCAAATATATAGAGCTTTTTTTAAATCGTCTATCCTTTTGGTTATGTAAATAAATGAAACTTTTTTTATTAAATATTTATTGCTTATTGAATGGTCTATGAACTAGATCAAGGTAATACAAATTATGTACTAGTAATCAGTATGTTAAGCATATAATTCTTACGATGGTAATTATTGTAATATTGATATCACATTACTATTATTTTTATTGAATACAATATTATTATAATATATATATATATATATTTATCTGTCCGAGATACTTTACCCGAGAAAATTAACCAGTTTTTTTTTAATTTCAGGCACAAGATGTGAAGAAGGCAAATGAGGATGCTTTAATATTTTTGAAGTAAGTGAAAGTTATTTCTCAAATATAAGCAGCTAGATCAACATATTTTCCATTTTGTTTAAAAAATAAATGTTACATCGCAATGTGTGGGTTGATCAAGGTTGATAGGTAAATGTCAAAGGTCAAAACATAGCGTAAAGCATAACTAGGATTTTAAAATAAGTGGTAAGAAGTTGCAGGCATCCTAACTTGGGATTAGCCCTTTGAGCGCTGGAACCGGATTTTGAAGGCCTTTGCAAACAGTTTGGATCCAGATGAGACGCCACAGAACGTGGCGTCTCATCAGGATCCAAACTGTTTGCTATTCTGATAGTGGTCTTAGAAAAAAAATCTAAGAAAATGCTAATTTGAGAAATTCAGCAGACGACATTTTAGCAGACGACAAATTTCCCAGCATGCAAAGGGTTAGTGCATGCAATTACAAGATACTTTGGTCGAAGGTCAACGTCACAATTCAAGATCAAAGGTGAAATATGAGAAATCAGTTGAAACTTTGTTCAATCTTTATCTAACAAAAATACTTATTATTGACAGACATATTTGGAATATGAAAATTCAGTGAAGACTTTGTTAAGTCTTTGCCTCCAAAACAACTTTATTGACTGTCAGGCCGACTAGCTCAGTTGGTAGAGAGCTGGACTACAAATCCGAGAATCGCAGGTTTGATGCCCTGCCAAGTACTATACTTTGTGTATGGTTTGGTCATGAAATTTTGTCTAGGGCCAATCTCCCCCTACCTCTGATTATAGTTGGACAGGTGTTAGTTTCTGTCATAAGTATAAGCAATTAGTGTTCGTTGACGGGCTTTCCGGGGAAAAGTGTTAGTTGGTACACTGACCGTAGTAATAAGACTGAAATACTGCTTAAAACTGCGAAAAAAATCCAACTGAACAAACAAAATCTTTGTGCCAATATCACTCTTGTTCTGTTCATAGAAAGAGCCATGTGACAACGGAGGACGATCAGAAGTGGATAGAGTTCCTAAAGAGAGCAAACTCACACAACATGAACAAACTGGAGTCGGCTCTCAGTGTCACATGATCAGGAAAGGGAATGAAATACTTGTGAAACCTTTCAACTAAAAAGTACTGATTTGTTATCTGGGGCTTTTTATTATTTAGAATCAGTGTGAATGGTTTGTTATCCCAAAAGTGACCAATACCCACACATGATACCCACACAGTCGCACACTATTTGTGGACCTGTGCTGAATATTGACCTTTTAGGTGTAACTATTATGCTTAATTAGCATATCCCATACCAAGTTTATGTTGCAATAGTGTTAAATTTGTTCCATTTATAAATACTTTTAAAATAAGACACTAGTAAAAACATAATTTGATGGGTATCAATGCAAAGAACTGGATCCAAGTAACTACGAATAATAGTTGTATTGCAACACACATATACATGTATATATATACACACATATATATATATATATCAGGGATCATATTTTTTTCGGTTTTGTCGGTCCTAGACCGATTGGGGTCATGAGAGACCGATTAAAAATCCAAAACAGTCGGTCCGATTCTGTTCCGACATTCGTAAAAAACGATGTAAAATCTATAAGTTCCCAATAAAATTCGCTAATCAAGCTCTGTCTGGCTATAACTGACCATCGATAATCCCTTTAATGCCCCCAATAAACAATCCGCTTCTGCTACTCGAGTGCACCAGTGTTGTTTTTGACACCTTATCGGCGATTTATCGGCAAATTATTGATTTTATCAGGCATTCACACCACAGTGTTTTTATGATAGGGGTCTCTAATTGCTATCGAAAGATGTATCATACAGAAANTACTCAGTGAGTACTAACCAGTGAGTACTACTCAGTGAGTACTACTCAGTGAACACTACTCAGTGAGCACTACTCAGTGAGTACTACTCAGTGAACACTACTCAGTGAACAATACTCAATGAGTACTACTCAGTGAGTACTATTCAGTGAACACTAACCAGTGAGTACTCATCAGTGAACACTAACCAGTGAGTACTCATCAGTAAGCATTACTTAGTGAGTACTACTCAGTGCACACTACTCAGTGAGCATTACTCAGTGAGCACTTCTCAGTGCACACTTCTCAGTGAGTACTACTCAGTGAACATTAACCAGTGAGTACTACTCAGTGAACACTACTCAATGAACACTACTCAGTGAGCACAACTCAGTGAATGCTAACCAGTGAGTACTACTAAGTGAGCACTACTCAGTGAGCACTATTCAGTGAGAACTACTCAGTGAATACTAACCAGTGAGTACTACTCACTGAGTACAACTCAGTGAACACTTACCAGTGAGCACTAACCAGTGAGTACTACCCAGTGAGCACTACTCAGTTAGTACTATTCAGTGAGCACTAACCAGTGAGCACTAACCAGTGAGTACTACTCAGTGAGCCCTACTCAGTGAGTACTACTCAGTGAGGACTAACCAGTGAGCACTACTCAGTGAGTACTTCTCAGTGAACACTAACCAGTGAGCACTATCCAGTGAGTACTACCCAGTGAGCACTACTCAGTAAGTACTATTCAGTGAGCACTGACCAGTGAGCACTAACCAGTGAGTACTACTCAGTGAGCACTACTCAGTGAGTACTACTCAGTGAGGACTAACCAGTGAGCACTACTCAGTGAGCACTACTCAGTGAGTACTACTCAGTGAACACTACTCAGTGAGTACTACTCAGTGAACACAACTCAAGAACACTACTCAGAGAACACTACTCAGTAAACACTACTCACTAAGTAATACTCAGTGAACACTACTCAGTGAGTACTACTCAGTGAACACTACTCAGTGAGCACTACTCAGTAAACACTAACTAGTGAGCACTACTCAGTGAATACTAACCAGTGAGCACTACTCAGTGAATACTAACCAGTGAGTACTACTCAGTGGGTACTACTCAGTGAACACTATTCAGTGAGCACTACTCAGTGAGTACTACTCAGTGAACACTACTCAATGAGTACTTCTCAATGAGTACTACTCAGTGAGTACTACTCAGTGACCAATAACCAGTGAGTACTCATCAGTAAGCATTACTCAGTGAGCACTACTCAGTGCACACTACTCAGTGGGCATTACTCAGTGAGCACTTCTCAGTGCACACTTCTCAGTGAGTACTACTCAGTGAACACTAACCAGTGAGTACTACTCAGTGAACACTACTCAATGAGCACTACTCAGTGAGCACAACTCAGTGAATGCTAACCAGTGAGTACTACTCAGTTAGCACTACTCAGTGAGCACTACTCAGTGAGCACTACTCAGTGAGCACTATTCAGTGAGAACTACTCAGTGAATACTAACCAGTGAGTACTACTCACTGAGTACAACTCAGTGAACACTAACCAGTGAGCACTATTCGGAGTACTACCCAGTGAGCACTACTCAGTTAGTACTATTCAGTGAGCACTAACCAGTGAGCACTAACCAGTGAGTACTACTCAGTGAGCACTACTCAGTGAGTACTTCTCTGTGAGGATTAACCAGTGAGCACTACTCAGTGAGCACTACTCAGTGAGCACTACTCAGTGAGCACTACTCAGTGAGTACTTCTCAGTGAACACTCCTCAGTGAACACTTCTCAGTGAGTACTACTCAGTGAACACAACTCAAGAACACTACTCAGAGAACACTACTCAGTGAACACTACTCACTAAGTACTACTCAGTGAACACTACTCAGTGAGTACTACTCAGTGGAGACTACTCAGTGAGCACTACTCAGTGAACACTAACTAGTGAGCACTACTCAGTGAATACTAACCAGTGAGTACTACTCAGTGGGTACTTCTCAGTGAACACTATTCAGTGAGCACTACTCAGTGAGTACTACTCAGTGAACACTACTCAATGAGTACTTCTCAATGAGTACTACTCAGTGAGTACTACTCAGTGACCACTAACCAGTGAGTACTACTCAGTGAACACTAACAAGTGAGTACTCATCAGTAAGCATTACTCAGTAAGCACTACTCATTGCACACTACTCAGTGAGCATTACTCAGTGAGCACTTCTCAGTGCACACTACTCAGTGAACACTAACCAGTGAGTACTACTCAGTGAACACTACTCAGTGAACACTACTCAGTGAGCACTACTCAGTGAATGCTAACCAGTGAGTACTACTCAGGTAGCACTACTCAGTGAGCACTACTCAGTGAGCATTACCCAGTGAGTACTACTTAGTGAGTACTACTCAGTGAACACTACTCAGTAAACACTACTCACTAAATACTACTCAGTGAAGACTAACCAGTGAGCATTACTCAGTGAGTACTACTCAGTGAACACTAACCAGTGAGTACTACTCAGTGAGTACTACCCAGTGAGCACTACTCAGTGAGTACTACTCAGTGAGTACTACTTAGTGAGCCCTTACCAGTGAGCACTAACCAGTGAGTACTACTCAGTGAGCACTACTCAGTGAGTACTACTCAGTGAGCACTAACCAGTGAGCACTACTCAGTGAGCACTACTCAGTGAGCACTACTCAGTGAGAACTACTCAGTGAACACTTCTCAGTGAGCACTACTCAGTGAACACTTACCAGTGAGTACTTCTCAGTGAGCACTTCTCAGTGAACACTACTAAGTGAGTACTACTCAGTGTGCATTACTCATTGAGCACTACTCAGTGCACACTACTCAGTGAGCACTACTCAGTGAGAACTACTCAGTGAACACTACTCAGTGAGCACTACTCAGTGAACACTTACCAGTGAGTACTACTCAGTGAGCACTTCTCAGTGAACACTTCTCAGTGAGCACTACTCAGTGAGCACTACTCAGTGAGTACTTCTCAGAGATTAATACTCAAAGAACACTTCACAGTGAATACTACTCAGTGAGTGCTACTCAGTGAACACTATTCAGTGAGCACTTTTCAGTGAACACTACTCAGTGAGATCTTCTCAAGAACACTACTCAGTGAGTGCTTCTCAGTGAACACTACTTAGTGAGTACTACTCAATGAATACTACTCAGTGAACACTACTCAGTGAGTACTACTCAGTGAGCACTACTCAGTGAGTACTACTCAGTGAGCACTACTCAGTGAACACTTACCAGTGAGCACTACTCAGTGAACACTACTCAGTGAGTAATACTCAGTGAAAACTTACCAGTGAGCACTACTCAGTGAACACTAACCAGTGAGTACTACTCAGTGAATACTATTCAGTGAACACTAACCAGTGAGCACTACTCAGCACATTCAGTGAGTACTACTCACAGTGAACACTTCTCAGTGAACACTGTTCAGTGAACACTACTCAGTGAGTACTACTCAATGAGCACTACTCAGTGAACACTACTCAGTGAGTACTACTCAGTGAACACTACTCAGTGAGCATTACTCATCATACATATGTTTAAAGTTTTTTAAGCAAACTGGCCGGAACCTGTGAGTCTGCATGAGAAGCTGTATGTTTAGTTTTAACCTATTTATTTTAGCTCGATTGCGTAGAAAGCCTAAGGCTTATTTAAAACGCTCTAGAGTCTGTTTCCTGGGACTAGCACCAGTACTTGATGTCTTTGGGGGAGATCTAAAGAACGCTCCCACAGTGAGGATCGAACCCGTGACCTCCTGATCGCTAGGCAGACAGCATATCCACTAAGCCATGGCGAGCTCTAAGAAGCTGTATGTACAGGTGGAGGCTATACAGGAGACCACCGTTTTCATCCTTGCGGCCATCACGAAGTGGAGTAAATAATTCCACATTTCTCAAGCAATTACATTTAAACTTTTAAGTATGTCATCACCATGAAGTGTAGTTGGGCTAGACACTTTATCCTCGGTCATCTACACACTCAAGAGTAAGTTGCCCTTGAGCAAGGCTGACAAAATGCATTGAGGGAGTATTCGTCACGATTGTGACAGAACTCTAGATATACCCAATTGCTTGCCCGCAAAATATGTCCTTTTAAATAATGATTTTTGTAAATCTCTTATCATTTTTGTCTTAATCCGCATTTGACCCCTTCCATGCTGAAATAATCAATGATGTTAAAAGAAACGATCTACATTTTGTGGTTTCATATAAATAGTTACAACTTCTGTAGGGAATCATTTCACACTGCGAAATAAACAAACGCAGTAAACTATTGCTATTCATTTAACTAGTTGGTGATAAAGAAAAACACACACAACATAGAAAGAAAGGAAGACATTTTATTATTTTTGTTATAACAATTACATGCATGAAATTTGACCCGAAAAGTGAGATTGGTATAACCTAAATATTCACTATGGACGTTTTTTTTTCATAATATAAATGGGATTAACTGGTTAAATAAATTCACAAACCAGGACATCAATTTAAAGCTGGTGTTGCATTGAAAATTATAAGTTTCAATATTTGTGAAAAGTAATTATATTCAATATTTTACATATTTCCTTGATATCAGTATTTTTGTAAAACTGTTAAGAAGAAATGGCCGTTCAAACATAAAATGGTATCAAACTTTCAACAAACAGATAAATATCTAAAATGAACAATTTGGAATATGAAGTTCGCAAAGCTTGGTATATTTCTTTATGCAATTGTAAATTCAAGACATTCAACATCTGACCAGCAAATTAAATAATTTATTTCGTGAATAAACAGTTATAACTGATTGAAACATTTGTCTAGTTACTAGAAACATTAATATAGTATTCATGTAATCAATCCTTGGATTATATATTAGACGGTCTAAAAAAAGGGGGTTTAATGCATGTGCGTAAAGTGTCGTCCCAGATTCGCTTGTGCAGTCCGCACAGGCCAATCTGGGACGAAACTTTCCACTTTTATTGTATTTTTCATTAAAATGAAGACTCTTCTTGACGATAATTCCGTTTAGACGGAAAGTGTCGCCCCTGATTAGCCTGTGCAGACTGCACAGGCTAATCTGGGACGACACTTTACGCACATGCATTAAACCTCCTTTTCACAGAGCAAGGCTCATATGTATTATACATGTATTAATTAACTCAGGTGTTACATAAATAACTTTAACAAGGATGTCAACATTTTACATGATTTCCTTTAAAACATGGTAGTTACATGGATTTGATACAAAGTGTGCTAAAGCATTGATATTTATCAATATATAACTTACAAAAAGGCTTTTATAAATACATTGTATTAATTACAACAAAATTACAATAAAAAAAACAAAAATAACTCAAGATCTGTCACATCTATAATATCATTATGTAAATGTAAATGCAGTGTCCAAAATGTACAGTACGAAAAATATATATACATACATGATGTACAACAGGTACCAACACTATTATTGGTTGATCTAAAGTCAAAACAGTTCCAATGAATGTTACAGCCAGCTATCAGCTTTCTTCTATATGAATGTCTCCTCTGCGTTTATTTTAATTGTCTTTACAATAAACTGGCCACTCCCAACATATTCAAATTATTGTAATACAACTGTATTAAATATACATGTAATATACTTAAATAGCACCATGAAATTGCTGTGTTGGTAAATATCCAACCGTAGAAAACAAGAACATACAAAACACGTCTGTGAACTTCCACCCTTTTATAAAAAGAGTAAATAACATGCCAATCTTATGAGCCCTTCAATGTCGAAATAAAAATACATGAAGAGAAATTGAATGGCAAGATGTTACACAAATTTCATGAGGACCAATTAAGATTTGTGAAGTAAATTTTGGCCCCTGTTCTGGTACCAATATTCCAGGACCCTTCTGTAGAAGAACCCTTTTAGGTACTTAGGTCATAATGTGATATGTTACAACTGGTGTTCAACAATTCACACTTGCACCAGAGTCCTTCTCCCGTTCCTTAATTGATCTGCCTTTTCTTTCTTTAAGACATGGTAATGTATTTAATTAACATTATCACTTTTTCATGCATCTACAACTGGCCAAAAAAATTCTGTAAAACCATGTTTCATTTGATACTTGGTCACATTATCCTGAGTAAGTCTACGAAAAACATTTGAGTCTTGTTCTGGGAAAATAGGGCTTTATGCATATGCGTAAAGTGTTGTCCCAGATTAGCCTGTGCAATCAGCACAGGCTAATCAGGGACAACACTTTCCACTTTAATGGAATTTTTCGTTTAAAGGAAATCTCTTCGAAACAAAAATCCAGTCTAGACGGAAAGTGTTGCCCCTGATAAGCCTGTGCAGACTGCACAGGCTAATCTGGGATAACACTTTATGCGCATGCATTAAGCCCAGTTTTCCCATAACAAGGCTTGTATTTGAAAGATTTTCCAGTTCCTGATGACAGTTGTTTCCATCAAATATCGGTGACCTCCTCAGCATGTGACGGCAGATTGATGACTCGGGGCTTTCCGAATTCTCTTTCCGAGCTCATTTGCAGCGGGTGTGTACCGTTGAAGTCGTAGGGTGGGGGCGACTGGGTGCGGTAGAGGTCAGAAAGGTCTCCCTTCAAGGTCGGCTCGAAATCCGCACCGCTTGCTATGCTGGTCCCAATACCGCTCTCTACAAAATGCAAGGGCATAATTGGGTTTGTTCTATTGATTAATGGATAAAAAAATAATTCCTGGAATAGCCAGGAACAGCTTAAAATGTTGTCACTGTATACCACAAAATTATCTCTCCAACAATTTTACAGCATTATTTTTTTGTATAGAAGAGATCTTAAATTAATGGTGAAACTCTCACTGGTTTCGGAATTGTGTTCATAGACAAGAAATATGTCTTGGAAAACCAATAACCCATTGCAGAAAATGTATGTCATCTACAAAACATATGTGTGAGTGTGTCTTGTGGTACAGATATACGTAACACTACTCAACCCCGTCTTAATTAACATCATGTGATAAATTTTAGTTATGTTACACTTTTTTGAGTACATAAATATAGAAGTATAATTGTTATGCACCAGAATATTGAATTTCAGTAATGCCTTTATATCATTGATAATTTATTGACCATACATGTCTTTTGGGTTTGAGCTTAATTTTCAAATCTGTTACGAGAACTTTAACAAGACATTTTTACTACCAAAGCCAGTTTTGGGACAATCAAAGACACACACAATTGTTGTTGATTGATATTTATTCTTATTGTTACATAATGGCTTTTTTCATCATGATTATTTGACTTAACCCTTTCCCGCTAAGAAGCAAAAGTGAAAATGGCTATATGCAACCAGCATAAAACCAGAACAGCCTGCGAGTAACTTCCAGTCTGTTCAGGTTTTATGTATTTTGCTGCTCATTAGTATCTTAGGGTTGGAAATGAATCTTTAAAATTTGAATCTGGTCAGAAAGCTGTTTAATTTAATTTTATTTTCTAGGGGATTACAAACGCATCAAAATGCCTATCTGAGTGGTAAACAGTAATTTGACTGAAGTATCAATCAGCCCATCCCAAGGTCATAATACAAGGTCATCACAAGGTGACTTTACAAGGTCATATCACTGCTGCCTACCGGACATGAACGTTAGGGATCGTCGGTATGTGTGCGGGCTGTCCATAGGGTGCAGCGCGAGGTTCATGGCGTTGAATCCTGATTGGCTGCTGTTGGAGGAGGAGTTGCTGCTGACGGAGATGATGGAGTGTGGCCGCTTGTTACCCTGCCGCAAGTGGTCCACTGAGCAGACGGCTATCGAGTTACGTGTACGCGCTGAAATACATATGAACCGCACTCTGAGAAAACGGGGCTTAAGGCATGTGCGTAAAGTGTTGTCCCAGATAAGCCTCTGCAGTCAGCACAGGCTAGCAGGTACCACTTTACGCTTTTATTGATTTTTTCGTTTAAAGGATGTCTCTTCTTAGCAAAAATCGAGTTTAGGTGGAAAGTGTTGTCCCTGATTAGCCTGTGTGGATTGCACAGGCTAATCTGGGACGGCACTTTACACACATGCATTAAACCCCGTTTTCACAGAGCGAGGTTAATATATTAGAGACGTTTGAAAATTAATCCTAAATTGTTGTATATATTGTCTGTTGAATATGAAGAACAATTTCATATCAGATACAATAGTGTCACACTCAAGATTTGGTTTTGAGATTGGTAAAATGGTAAAACACTAGTTTCCACATGCTTTTAATGCCCCCATGTTTGATATAAAAATATGCAGCTCTTATACACTATAAAGATATCAAACATTATGTAGCCCACTATAACATAATCACTGACATCAATTAATTTGCACATATTTGAAGTCAGAAATGGAGATTAAAAATCCATAAAATTGAGCTTCTCAATAGAAGTATTACACCAAATCTTTCACAAACATATTAATTGCTGCAAAAGTATACGGCACCTTCTCTGTGTGCGGCGGGTATGTTGATGAATCTGTCCTGGATGTTGTCTGAGCTAGGTTTGATATCCAAGCACGGCTTGTTGCCGATACCCATGGTGGCTAGCTCTGACAGACGGTTCTCTGAGAACAAACACATTAACACATAAAACTATGCTTTGGAATGATTAAAGCTTTGCTCTGGGAAAATGGGGTTTATGCTTGTGCGTAAAGTGTCATCCCAGATGAGCGTGTGCAGTCTGCACAGGCTAATCAGGGACAACACTTTTTGATTTTATTGTATTTTTCATTTCGTGAAGTATCTTCTTAGCAAAAATCCACTTTTGGTGGAAAGTCTTGTCCCTGATAAGCCTGTGTGGACTGCACAGGCTAATCTTGGACGACACTTTACACACATGCATTAAACCCCATTTTCGCAGAGAAAGGCTTATTTACAGGAGTGTTGATACCCTAACTCAGCAATATCAGCTAAAGCATATTATAATAAAACCTTCATGTAACCTATAGAGAATATAGAAACTATATAGAAAGCAATTATCACATATTTCTCTTTGCTTTTTTCAGTTTTGTCACTTGGAAATTTTCAATTTGTTTTATAAATGCTACAAAAACATGTAGAATTATCCTTTAGGAAAGAATTTACTAAATTTATTTAAATTTAAAGTTATTTACATATGATTTGTCAACCACAAATTTGAATGATTTAGATATCAAGAAAAAAATATTCAAGGCTTTTTGACAAATCTCTGTCGAGCCAGTAAAAAAAGAAACAAAATAATATGTAACCATATACATAATTATACAGCCCGTTACCTCGGTTACGTATGGCCTGGTTCCACAGCACATGGGTCATGTCCTTGACCCAGTGTTTCTTCTGCTCGGAACTGGACGCCTGCAGCACGTAACTCTCGCCTGTGTTTCGGCGCCGCCACCAGATCTCAAACTTGTAACCGGAGCCCTCGTAGTCCTGAGTGAGCCCAATATCAGACATCTGAAACACACGGGCACATGTAGGATGTATCAATCAACAAATTTGTACACAAATATGCTTTCTATCAAAGGGACGTCATGTAACTGAACTTTTGGAAGTAAGTTACAAGTCCTAGGATAAACTAGAAATAGCTGGAAATTGCAGCTATAATTCAAAATTGGTCCCAATTTTTGTGAGTCTAGTAAGTTAATTAGGTAGGAGTGCTGAGACACATTCAGGCGCTGAAGGACCTCATAAACTTTGAAATACACACCTACATACTTAGGATATATTCTGTCATAAACCAAAGCTTTTACTAGACATGTTGAACAAACACTTCATTCTAAGTATTCTGTATCGCTAAACACATTGTAAATATAATCTTAATGCAAGGTCCAGTTTTCTTCATTACTCCCAATTTCAAAAATATTTAAATTTTAAATCTATCAGGATCAGAATTTATGGTAGTTTATGGCCAAAAACAATGACAGTATTCCAAGATTATAGCAACATCATTCTTAAAGAGGTTGACAAACTAATTAAGAGCAATAACTTCAATTTTACTGTTTGTTTTCACTCTGTTTTTTAGATCATACATGCAATAAAAAGTTTCCAGTTGAAATTTCAACACTTAATTGACCTATCTTGTTACTGTTAGACACACATCCCTATAGTAACCTTATCTACTTAATAGCAGGCTTCAACACGCATACCTTGAATCCAAACTTGTAGATGTAGGTATCCTGGAACCCCGACCGGCTGCGACGCGTTTTGCTGAATATAACGAGGTCTTCAAACAGGAACACGTGGCGCATGAACTTACGCCGACCATGGTACACAAGAAACTCATCCTGCCGGAGTAATTTCCCCTGCTCCTGAAGGTTAACCTGAAAACAGCAAGGTCAAGGTTAGAAAAATTTACATTTATTAAGGTTGATTTATGAACAAAATAACCAGTTAAATTTCAAAATATTCCTTTCGTCAGAAAGATTGTACCATGCAATTATTCATCATATTGCAATTTGAAAGAATTAATGGAGAATTCCCCCATCCATCAGATTCCAAATGATTTGAAATTTCCAATGATGATTCCACAAAGATACATAGAGCTGCATTCTTGGAAAACTGGGCTTAATGCATTCACGTTAAGTGTCATCCATTATTAACCTGTGCAGTCCACCCAGGCTAATCAGGGACGACACTTTCTGCTTTTATGGAATATCTTCTAAATGAAAATCCAGGCAGAAAGTGTTGTCCCTGATTAGCCACTGCGGACTGCACAGGCTAATCTGAGAAGACGCTTAACGCACACACATTGAACTCAGCATTAAACACGGCTACATTGTAGTAACAAGCTCTGATACACACACTTACGTCGCACTCTCGCAATGAGTCCATCGCCAGGAGGTCGTTGCCATGGCGAAGTTGGAAGCGCACCATTTCTTCAGCGGCCCTTAGATCCCCGTACTCGGGCGCGGTTTTGGGGCACTCTTTAAGGATCTGCTTGATGAGAAGCGCATACTTTCCCATGCGCTGCACCGGCTTCAGCAGGTAGCTCGCCAGGTCCATTTTATCTCCCAGCTCCAGCTGCTTTTCCTGAACGAACAAACACAGCATTGAAAACATTGAATGTTTTGTTCCACATATAGACATTGTATGCACATAAAAAAATGAGTCTGGCCATTGATTAACAAAGATTGAAGGAGTTGAAATTGAATGTTTTTTTCTCCAGATATTGAAATTTTATGGACATAAAATCCATCCTTACATTGATTGACATTGATTGATTGCTACTGCAATTCTGTATGTTTTGCTTTTATTGAGATGTCTGGAACAACAAACATGTTTTAAGCTATTATAGTTTCATCTCTACAAGTAATATTTATTCATGTGAAAATAACCATCAGTATTTGACACAACAAAGTTTAAGTTAAAAGTTTTTGTAATTATTTCTGTCCTATCAAACCTACCCTGAAGAACATTTTCCCGTACTCTGCCATGAGAATGTCGGCCTTTGGTTTATTCTTGTTATAGAGGGCATACAGGTAAAATTGGGATTCCTGAAATGAAAAACGTTATGTAGTACAAGGTGCTATGATGTGTGATAAAACAAATAAAACGCAGATGCTGTTTGGAAATCCTCTATAATAAGTGAGTAATTAAAATGTTTAATTCATTGATGGGTTTTTATTATGAAATAATACTTTTCAAAGCATAAGCGAGCCCATGGTATAAGGCAGGGCTCATAAAAATAATGTCAATGTAAATATAAACTAAATGAAGCAGTTGTTTTCCTAGCCAAAAAATGAGCCCCTCTCTGGGACAACAGGGTTAAATGCTTGGGCGTAAAGTGTCGTCCCAGATTTGCCTGTGCAGTCCGTGAGGGCTAATCAGGCACAGCGCTGTCCGCTTTAATGGTATATTTCATTTAAAGCAAGTCTCTTCTTAGCGAAAATCCAGTTTAAGCAGACGTGCAGGCAGCACATGCTAATCTGGGACGACACTTTATGCACATGGATGAAGTCCATTTCCCAGAACGCGGCTCATATCTTTATTAAAAGGTATACAATGCCACTAATTCTGGTTGCCTAGATGCATGAGGAAGAATCTGGCGATAAGGAATGGATTGATGATAATAACTTCAACATCTTGAGAACTCGAACTAAGATGGCTGATAGATCGACAGCAGTTGTTGGACCCAAGTGGTGGAATGCTCTTCCAAAAGACTTAAAATGCACCCACAGCAAATTTCAGTTTAAAACTAAACTTACAACGCATTTGTTTTGCGGTTTTTATGACACATAGCTTTTTTTAGTAATTAAACTTTGTAAAGCGCAATTGAATATTGTCAAATAATTTGTGCGCTATATAACTGTATTTGTATTAGATTGCCTACATGCATGAGGAAGTATCTGGCGATAAGGAATGGATTGCGTCTTGAGGCCTCAAGCTCTTGCAGGAAGTACTGCTGGTGAAACGCGTAGATCTTCTCAACGTTGCCAAAGATCACGTTACGTTTCCCTCGCAACATCTGCGGCACGTCGTCGCGCTCCATCTCCGGGATGTAGTGGTCCACGATGAACTGCATGGAGCAGACATAGTCCCTCTCAGTCTGTATCATCTCACTCATGATCAGGGACAGAGTTCTGTAATTGTGGGAGAAAATTGTGCATTGAAGGACTTTACACTTTAGTATAAACCTACTGTGAGTTTTTTCAACATACTTCAGCTTTATTATGTTGAATTCCCAAGGCTAACTTAGATATTTTCATTTCATTTTTCTCAAGTGAACCGTAAATTTTGTATTTTCAAGAAGATTATGTGGAATTCTACACAAGGTAGGATTGAACTAAGAAATTAAACTAAGAACCATCTGCCAGTACAATGCTGACCGGCCTTAGATTTTAATCATTTCGACATTCTGCTGTATGCGACAGGTTATAAATAAAGATATTAAAACAGTATTGCAGTTTAATGTTTTATTTTCATTTGCCTTTAACACCCTTGATTTGTAACTCTGTGACGTCACCAACTTACAGCTCGCGTGCAAGCCATGGCAACTTCTTTTCACTGCTGCAGTATCACACGAGATACATGCAGTCCTCATGGAAAGTGTATACAGCAATGAAATATCGATTCAATACTTAACTGTGTGATTGTAACATTCACATAGCTTTACGTCATGTGTGTGCATGTACTAAAATTCGGTTACGCGTTTTTGTATTTACATTGTTTAACAACATTTGATTTTTTAAACTAAATAAATGCATGCGTAGCAAGAAAATATCATTCTTGATGCAAAATAAGTATGTAAATGTACATAAACATAAGGTTTATGTCATAAGGTAAATATTTAACTCTTGAAACGGCACAGGTTTGATAATCCGGGAGATTCGTTAATCCGGAAATTTCTGTCGGAACGGACGTGTCCGGATAAACGCGGGGTCACTGTAGAGACATAAAGCAACAGAGAACACACGTACTTCAAATAGTTAAACGTCTAACCTTCTACTTTTAATTTCCTCCTCAGACAATTTGAGATCAGCAAGGGGCCGCACAGGGGTGTTTAGGGACTCATCGTAGTTGAGGTGAGAGTTGACCGGCACAGGGGTCCATTTCCGCCGCACATACGGCTGCTCAGTGGTGGCACTCATGCCACTCTTACTCCTCACCTGGGGCACTAAAGGGGTCTCATCATCTTCTGGGAGACTGCAAGGGAAAATAAAACAAAAAATAAATAAACAAACTCTTGGAATATGGAGCTTAATGCATGTGCTTAAAGTGTCGTCCCAGATTAGACTTTGCAGTCCGCATAGGCTAAATAGGGACAAAAATTTCCGCATTTTTGGATTTTTTTATTTAAAAGAAGTCTCTTCTTAACAAAAATCCAGTTTAGGCGGATAGCGTTGTACCTGATTAGCCTGTGCAGACTGCACAGGTTAATCTCGGACAACACTTATGCAAATGCGTTGAACCCAGTTTTCCCAGAACGAGGCTCAATTAAAGCAATTAGATTATGATAGATTATGGAAACTTATTTGTCAATCTTTGTGGTACTTTTAACACTTACATTGTTAACGTTTTTAAAACATCATCAATGTATAGCATATCAAAAACAAATCATAGAATAATAAAAACAGATCATTACATTTTCTGCCAAAAAGCAGTTGATTTTGTGGTGTTCAACATTCACACGCACAATTTTGCTGAATAATAAAATGAATGACTACCGGTAACACAATAAGAAACCCAAAAGTGTGTCATAATTAAATCTTACCTTGGCAAGCTGTCTGAACTCCCAGTGATAATACTATCTGTCCTGCCATTCTGTCTAAGGGAGGCAATCCTACTCTTGTCAGACTCCGCAGTTTTCCCCCCTGAATCCTCTTCAACAATGGCTGGTGAAGATGCACTTCCAGATAAGGGTGATATTGCACTGTTGAACTGCTTTTTTGATCTCTGTTGCACTGTATTTAAAGGAACCAAGAATCCATCAGCATCACAATCACTGTACTTTTCAGTGTTACTACTCAATGCTGAGTAAGTGCCCTGTGCTGGATCCTTGTTTTGATCATGTGACACACGCTCATTTGATACTTGGGAATAAGAGTGAAGTGGTGAGGTTTCAGTGGAGTGGCAAGGTGAACTGGAGGTAATGCTTGAAGATGTGATAGAATGACTCGGTGATGAAGTGGATGATGAAGATAAAGATAGCGAAGATGAGTTTTTCACCCTCTCCAACTGAGTTCTTGAATATGTTTTAGGCACTACCGGTGTACTGAAGTCTTGGGGGTCCCAAGACGGTCTACTGCCACCATGAGACAGCACCTGATAAGTATCACTTTTACATTGAGAAACAGCACTATGGGAAGAGTATCTGGGAAAGTCATGTGTAGTTCTTTGATTTGTATTAAGTGAAGCAGACGACCTCGTTGCTGAAGCAGACGCATCCTGTTCCAACTGATCCCTAAATTGCTGCAGTGTTTTTCCTCGAAGCTGCAACATCTTCTGCGTTTCTAGGCACCTGTTTTGTGCAGTGAGGCACTGGTCTAAGAGTTTATCATTGTTCAACTGCTTGGCAAGATCAGACATCTGCGAGAAAGTGTCGTCTACGATGGGCGGGTGTTCTTGCAGGTACAGCTCAAGGCTTTTTAACAGCTTCTCCAGGCCCTCTGGAGTGGCACAATGCTCCATTTTCATACTTGCCACATATTTCATGGCTTCTAGGGCCCATTCGTATGTCTGAAATTTGAAAGAAAAAGATAATTGGCCTTTTTTAATGCCATGTTCAGGACTCTTACCTACTTGCCTAAGATTTTCATGTTTTTCCTCAGTTTTACACAGTAATATATAGCATAAGCATTTTGTTAGCAAAAAAAGCAAGAAAACAACAGCAAAACAACTCTATCACAATATGTTGACATGTAGGGGATTTGAGAATTAAAACTCTTGTATCTGATGAACGTTTTAGAAGAACAACCAGTTTCAACCTCAACATTTGAAAATGATATTTACACTCTAAACTTATTGTTTACCTTGTCCAGAAGCTGATAACATTTTGTTGTGCCCTCGATTCTCTCCCTTGCCTCCTCGAGTCGCTCTGAGAACTGCTGTAGGTGGCGCTTCAGCATCTTGGCGAGCTCCTTGTACCCAGTGACCTCTTCAAAGTCACCTGACTGCGCTAGCACACTGGCGTCCTCCAACAGGTCATTGCCTTTCTCTATGTGACTCTGGAAATATCAGCACAAAAAACTAAGTACAGGTCATTGCCTTTCTCTATGTGACTCTGGAAATATCAGCACAGAAAACTAAGTTCATTGCCTTTCTCTATGTGACTCTGGAAATATCAGAAATATGAAATATCAAAAATATGGAAATATCAGAAATATGGAAAAAGGTCGCCGTGGCATAATTGATAAGGCGGCCGCCTAGCGATTGGGAGGTCACCGGTTCGATTCCCACAGTGGGAGCGTTCTTAGATCTTCCCCTAAAGACACCAATTACTGGTTCTCGTCCCAGGAAATGGATTTGAGAGCATTTAAAATAAGCCTAAGACTTCCAATGCAATCGAGCTAAAATAAACAGGTTAAAACTAAAACTAAGTACAAGTCATTGCCTTTCTCTATTTGACTCTGGAAATATCAACACAGAAAACTAAGTACATGTCATTGCATTTCTCTATGTGACTCTGGAAATATCAGCACAGAAAACTAAGTACAGGTTATTGCCTTTCTCTATGTGACTCAGGAAATATCAGCACAGAAAACTAAGTACATGTCATTGCCTTTCACTATGTAACTCTGGAAATATCAGCACAGAAAACTAAGTACATGTCATTGCCTTTCTCAATGTGACTCTGGAAATATCAGCACAGAAAACTAAGTACATGCCATTGCCTTTCTCTATGTGACTCTGTAAATATCAGCACAGACAACTAAGTACTACTGGTCATAGCCTTTCACTATGTGACTCTGGAAATACCAGCACAGACAACTAAGTACATGCCATTGCCTTTCTCTATGTGACTCTGGAAATATAAGCACAGAAAACTAAGAACAGGTCATTGCCTTTCACTATGTGACTCTGGAAATATCAGCACAGACAATTAAGTACATGCCATTGCCTTTCTCTATGTGACTCTGTAAATATCAGCACAGACAACTAAGTACAGGTCATTGGCTTTCTCTATGTGAGCCTGGAAATATCAGCACAGAAAACTAAGTACAGGCCATTGCTTTTCTCTGTGTGACTCTGAAAATATCAGCACAGACAACTAAGTACAGGCCATTGCCTTTCTCATGTGACTCTGGAAATATCAGCACAGAAAACTAAGTACATGCCATTGCTTTTCTCTGTGTGACTCTGGAAATATCAGCACAGACAACTAAGTACAGGCCATTGCCTTTCTCTATGTGACTCTGGAAATATCAGCACAGACAACTAAGTACATGCCATTGCCTTTCACTATGTGACTCTGGAAATATCAGCACAGAAAACTAAGAACATGTCATTGCCTTTCACTATGTTGTAACTCAGGATCTATCTGATGATACATCAAGATATAAACCTTGACCTGCCAACATCAACAATCAAGACCCAACAAGTTCATTGCCATTGTGACCCTGACAATCAGCACAGCGAACACTTTAACACACTGTGGGTCATTTAATCCTTTGATAACACATATGTAAAAGTAGTGTAACATTAAGATCTATTTCAGTCTGATTAGGATCTTTTTTTAATCCAATCTGGATCTGTTGTATTCCAATAATGAATACTATCAATCTGCTCAGATTTTTTTAGTGCGATCTTAATCTGTCTTATTCTAGTTAGGACTGACTATCCAAACACTGAGCAGAGTTATAATGTTCTTAGTTATAAATTCTGATAAGGTTAAACATCCACCATCATTATTATGACAAACATAAATTTAAATATATCATTCTTAACCCATTTATGCCTAGCGTCTAGAAAAAAGGCCTTGGCAAACAGCGTAGACCCAGATGAGACGCCGCATGATGCGGCATCTCATCAGGGTCTGTGCTGTTTGCTTAAAGGAATTTCTGTAAAAAAAATATTCTAAATATAGAAAAAAATATACTAGACATCCCTAATTTTGGAAATAAATTGATCCAATTAAGAAGGATTGGAGAGTCCATTAGGCATAAATGGGTTAATTTTTAGTTTAATATATTTAAATCTGATACATCTGATTTCAAGTCATTTTTGGTCGCCGTGGCGTAGTGTATATGCTGTCCGCCTAGCGATCGGGTGGTCACGGGTTTGAACCCCACCGGGAGCAATCCTTCGATCTCCCCCAAAGACACCAAATACTGGTTATAGTCCCAGGAAACGGACTCGAGAGCATTTCTACAAGCCTAAGGCTTTCGATGCAATCAAGCTAAAATAAATAGGGTAAAACTAACTAAGCCATTTCACAGTCTTAAGTGCATTCATGATACTTTCAGTGAGATGATGATCAATTGTAGTTTCATTATGCTATTTAAATGGCTAATTTGCAGTTAATTGACTGTTAAAATAATCACTTCCATGGCAAATCAGAAGACCTCGTCTTTTTCTATCATCAGGTACTATCAAGGTTAAACATGCTGCCTAATTTATTACAGACCTCTTCAAGATACCACATCACAACAATTGAAGGGAATTGATAAGCGTAACCCATGGGCATATGGCTAAGGGTTTTTGAACCACAAATTAAACACATTCTATTTAAAATTGCACCTTTAAGTTCAAAGAATACTTGTTCAGTGTAAAAGAAATGCTGCAACGTATATGTTATTTAAAATTGAGTCTTTGTTTTTTTACATACATAACTATTTCAAATAATTTTTGTGCACTTATAATTTCTAAATATATATAAAATATATGCTAAAGACACCATTGTTCATCTTTTTACATCACAACACACAATGCTTTGTGTCTTAACCCTTTACCACTCAGATAAGCATTTTGACACATTTGCAGTCCCTTAGAAAATCAAATTCAATGACTTTTCTTACTAGGTTTAAAGGCTTCATTTCCAATCCTAACATACTGATGAGCAGCAAACCGCATAATACCTGAACAGATTGCGAGTCACTCGTAAGTTGCTCTGGTTTTATGATGTTTGCATATGCCATTTTCATTTTAATTCTGACCAGTAAAGGGTAAACGGTAAATAACAACAGTGTAAACAAAACATTGTTTATAGATTCATATCTGAAATACCTGGAATGTGTGTCAACCTATTTCCTGAAATCGAGAACATTTAATTCACCTGGCAACACTGTAAAATGGAGAGACACTTTTACTGAGGACAGCAGGGACAAAATCGATACATCCATTCTCCAATCAATGTCATATTTCTAATGCATTTCCAGCAGAGAAAGGTTATTTAAACGGTCCGTTTTCTTGGTAGCAGCTATACTATATTATGGATGCAAGGTGTGATGTTGTCAATAATATATAATGTAGAAATAATCAGTATATGACTATTGTGTTACAAAGTATTTTTAAATATTAAGAGTGGAAAATGTGAGCAATATTTATCGATACTTGAAACTCTTAACCCTTTGAGCGCTGGAACCGGATTTTGAAGGCCTTTGCAAACAGTTTGGATCCAGATGAGACGCCACAGAACGTGGCGTCTCATCAGGATCCAAACTGTTTGCTATTCTGATAGTGGTCTTAGAAAAAAAATCGAAGAAAATGCTAATTTTAGAAATTCAGCAGTCAACATTTTAGCAGACGACAAATTTCCCAGCATGCAAAGGGTTAAGAACAGTTCTTGCTATTGGCTCATGGTTTTATACAACTTTAAAGATAACAGTTTTGAATAAATGTTTCTCTAGGGTGTTATAAGGTATTCTAGTAAATAAAAGTATTTTCTTATGACAGCTGATGTCGGTTTGTTGCATTAGCTTATGCCTAAATAAACCATACTTGTCAAGTCTCACGGTTTCGCCGTGAGTCTCACGGTTGTTGGCATGCAATGAAGGCCTCACGCTGACTTAGTAATTTCTCACAAATTTCTTCAAAAACAAAAAATGAAAAAAGTAATGTTTGGGTTTCATAAAATGTTGTATAATTACTACCCAGACGGGCGGGCTGTTTTAGTGGTTTCTAACCTAAATACCACGTGTACCGGAAACTAGTAACGTCACCGGTGTCCATGTACACAAAAAAAATCGGCTGCAAAATGTCAGCAAGAGGCTGACCGGCGCAGAATTATGTTTCATTTAAAATGACATGTTCTGTCTTTCTTCATTATATTTTTCAATTAAATATTTTTTTTAATGGTAACTTTTCAAGCAAAAAAAGGGCTAATTTCATAAAAAAAAAAGTCATAATTTTACATTTTGTTTGATGGATAACAACAATTCTAGCGCAGGCAACCTTGTTTACATGTAGTATGCATAGGTTGAACAGCTAGGAAAAGAAATTACAACATTAAATACTTTAACTGGTTGTATTATGTTTTATTTAATCCTATTTACTTCAGCTCGATAAAATAAAAAACCTTCACTCTTGAAGCTATTTTCTGGTAATAGTACTTGGTGTCCTTTAAGGCAAATGTATCTATTTAATAATATAATTTCAATGATGAAAGTTTTATAAAATATGATAAAATTAAACTGGTTTTCCAACCATAATACCAATAGCAAAATAAAAGTCAATAAAAAAGATACACATTTCAATTAACATAAAAAAAAAACACTAACATAATAACTCATTCTAACCAAAATGTTTTACCTGCAGACTGTATATCCAAATTATGGCACAGATTTCTAAAAGATACACCAATACTAGACCTAACAAACACCAAATGTCTAATTCAGCCATTGATAAACATTACATCATCAATTGTTGTTGTTACAGCAGTTTATAGCATGTTTGTTCGTGCTTTAAATTTAATTCCACATTTACACCACATTCTTTGTAAGATTTCCATTGAAAATTACCAACTTTTCTTATCCAAACCTGCTAATCGGGAGCTGTGATAACACAATTATCCTTCCACCAATGTTTGTTTACCCATTGCATACTTTAACTGGGCGGTGTGGCTTCTTCTATAAACCAGGGATGTATAATACATGTATTATACATCCCTGTATAAACATACCTGCCATAATTTTTCAGACCCATTCCGGGACATTGAGTTAAATTCTCCGGGACTTTTGCCAATTTTCCGGGACATGTATAAAATATAGCGATATTTATAGACATATGCATTTTTGGTACGTTTTTTTTTTGTTTCGCATCGTTAATTGCAAAAGTTCGAAAGCCTATCCGAAATACACTAAATCTATTAACGTCAAATTAAACATTACTACTTCCGTTACTAGATACAAGCCACGTGTTTTCAGTGTAAGCGTTCTAAACATAGATGGTGACGTCACTGCGTTATTGTTATCAAGACCGGTGTGTAACGCGTAGTTGTTTATTCAGGCCTTTATTCATTTATAACATTTATATAATAAAAAATACAACAATACAGCGAATTTAAAATTAGATTAAATGCAATACCTGACAAAGAAATGTTTTATTGCGTCATACGCAGTCATGTAAAAAACGTGCTTCACGGGGACTTTCTGAAACCGGGCAAAAATGAAAGTGAATTTCTGTTAACAATTACTCGGCGTTTGCATGTAAATAAATCGTCTGGATTATTAAATTAATTTCTCTCACACGTGCGAACATAAACTGCTTTTAATTTTTTACTCAGCGATGTTGGACTTCAGATGTGTGAACAACTATCCTTTGCCCTTACGCAGCGGGAAATAATGACGTAGTAGATTAAAGTCAATTAACAACCACATTAAACAATGCCGCCTTTTCGGTTTGACCGCGAACGTGAGACAATCGATATGATAACAGGACCCCTGTTAATTGATCGATTTTGACACGTAGCGTAGTCTGCCTATTCCGGTAGGCATTGTCATGGAGACGCTGCATATATACACAGATTCGAGGTGCAGTTAAGCCTAAGATAAGGTACATGTATATATGGATTTTTGTAAATTCCGGGACATTTGACAGATTTCCGGGACAGCGGGACAAGTTCTTCATTTCCGGGACTGTCCCGGACAATCCGGGACGTATGGCAGGTATGGTATAAACATGGAAATCTCCCCCCCCCCCTTAACATTTATTTCCTAACTTCCATAATTCAAAGATGAGCATATGTTTCTGATGTGTTATCACAATAAAGTGTCCATAATTTCAGGGGTGTTTATTTTATATGCTAAACTGTATAAATATACAACATAGTTGGTAGAGCTGAGGCAAACATAGCTAACATGCTTCTCTAAAAATATCAGAAAATGTTCTGAGAAATAGAAATATTGAACCTCATTCTGGGAAAACTGGGCTTAATGCATGTGCATGAAGTGTCATCCCAGATTAGTCTTTGCAATCCGCACAGGCTTATCAGGGACAACACTTTCCGCTTTGATGTAATTTTTCGTTTAGAGGAAGTATCTTCTCCAGTCCAGGTAAAAAGTGTCGTCCATGATTAGCCTGTGTGGACAGCACAGTCTAATCTGGGACAACACTTTATGCACATGCATTAAGCTCCATTTTCCCAGAGCATGGCTCTATTAATTATACTTGTGTGTCAGGGTTTCAATATTGGTATCAATATAAAGCATTAACACAGCGCTATCTAAGGGCCTTCATCTTCACATCTTAAGAAAAGGTCTTGTAGCATTACCAGAAAACAATCGAAAATACCGCTATTGACCCAGATTTGATATTGTGAATGCCTGAGGATTGAGAAAAACAGTTTTTTTATTTTCAGTAAGACCTCATTAGCCTCCTCTGTCGATCATGCTGAGCAATATCATACCTTTTATTGAACAAAACAACATCAAAAATATTTTCTTTGAAAAAAAAAACTATAAAAGCTTAGTTTTTTCTGGCTTGCATCCATATCTCTATATCTTGTTTTTATTGCAAAACATTGAGCAGCGTTATATTCTAGGGCATCACATGACCTCGTTTGATCTAACATGATTATTCACATTTCCCATTGAACAGGAGTTTCTTCAAAGCACCTTGCTATCTAATCAGCTCATCTTTCATATTAAAAAGAAACATAAAAATCACCTGTGATAATGCTAATAGCTCTCAGAAATTCTGCAGCAAAGACACATATTAATTTTATAAAAATCAAAAAGGCAAGACATTCTTATGATCACTGCAGCATTGCAAATCTGAACTTAGTTTCAAAATTTCTCCAGCAAAGTGAAACTATATTTCCAGTTAAAATGCTCCCAGTTGGTGATCGGCAGAAAACATGAATTATTTTAAGGTCCAAATTGATGTCAATGTCAAAGTATGGTACTGTAACGGGATATTTGTGGGTTATGAATGGTAATAGATCCAAACAACAAAGGTAAAAGTTGAAGTATATAGGTGTTAGACAAAATGACAAATCAAGTAAGCCTGGTAGAGACAGAGATTAAAATCACTCTAGGCCTCCTACATGTATTTAAAGAAACTGTGGAGGGGGTGGGTGAAATTATTGGCGTAAATATAGGTCAAGGTCAGAGTAAGTTGGGCTAAAATGGGTCTACTGAGAACAGCCATAAATGAGCAGTGCTCTATAAAAACAGGGCTAAATGTGCGTGCGTAAAGTGTCATCCCAGATTAATAAGAGAAGACACATTCTGCTTTTATTGTATTTTTCTCTTGAAGGAAAGCGAAAATCCAGTTTAGGCGGAAAGTGTCATCCCTGATTAGACTGTGAGGAATGCACAGGCTAATCTGGGACGACACTTTACGCACATGCAGTCAGTCCCGTTTTCTCAGAGTGAGGCTCAAATAATCATATTAAAGTGATCCCTAGTGCGGATGGCCACGAGTATACCTTTCACTATGCCTTTGGCATCAAATGACAAAAGGGCATCAAAAACTACAACAAACAAATGCTGGTTACCATTGCAGCAAAGTAGAACTTCTCAAAGTCCTTCTGCTGTGACCGAATCCCCTTGAGGTTGTCTGCCATGGCCAGATGGCGCTGTAGACACTCATTGCCCTGCGTGTGCAGCCACGAGATGATCTGAAAAACACATCAACAATGTACAACTAATCACTAATTGTAGCTTGGATATTTATTTAAAAGCAATGCCAATGAATATGTGAGATTTGCATTGGGAAAAGTGTTGTCCTTGATAAGTCAGTCAAGCTTGCCCAGAGTTATACTCTCTGTTTTTAGCAAGTTTCTTTAAACCATAAATCAATTGTATGTGGAAAGTGCCATCCTGGATAGAAAGACACCAGTGACCTCATACAAGTAAAATTCTAAATATTTTTTTTAAATTGTAAATTCAGAAATGAAATGTTAACACACACAAAGAACATGGAATAAAAATAAAGTCAACAAGCAATTATGTCCGCTACTGGCTCCACCATTGTCAGATTATTATTATTTATGATTTGTTGCCATAGCAACCAGAATTGTTGATGTAGGAGCAAAATGAAATGACGTGCATAATGTCCATATTGCCATCTATCCATGTTTCAAGTTTCATGAAAAAATATGAAGAACATTTAAAGTTATCGCAGGATCCAGAAAAGTGTGACAGACAGACTGACTGACTGACTGACAGACAGACTGACAGACAGACAGAGCGCAAACCATAAGTCCTCTCCGGTGAAACTGGTAGGGGACAATAAATCAACCCTATGATATAAGCAATTATACAATAATAAGGCTGTGTAAAGTGCAAACATTGGCATTATTTCATTATGCTGCCAGCATATCTTCAGGCTATTATGAGAGCTACCCTGTCCCCTATAGTCTAGTTGCAATAATCCAACTCCCAGCTATATTGACCCTGAGTGGTACGAATGTACTCATAAAAGCTCAGAGCATTCAAGAAGAACTATAGTCACCCTGAATGTTTCTGGTATTATTAGCAGAGATTATGAATTTTCATTACGGATGCAGAGGCATATCTGGAGCTACAGTGTTCAGATATGTCCTACCGAAAATTTTCGCATGATGCGGCTTAATCGTTAATAAGATCTTCTTTTTTTTTTCAAATTGATGTGCAAAAATATCTCCATCCATTGATGGCATTTAAATTCCCAATTTATATAAATGCACGCTTTCTAGAATCAATATTTTCAAAAGATACATTAAAACCTGAATAAAACACTTTTCATCATTATCATCATGATCAACATCACTTTTCATCATCAGCTTAATAATTCCAGTTTTCGGAATGAAAGCTGTTGCATTACAGCAAGAGGGAGTAATTATTACAACATCATCAACATTTGCTTTATTATTTCCTACTTATTACTGTATTTATAAGATAAGAAACCATATAAATCAGTATTCTTATGTAATTTTAGGCAGATTATTAAAACAAAAGGAACTATTCAACAATAATTGCGGGGGGCCATCTAGACACAACAACATACTTGAGACAAAAAAAGACATAAAAGTTGTTGTTCAATCAAGTTTCCATAATGACTTACATTTGTTCCATAAACGGATGTTTCAGAAATAGCATTCCAGATTAGCACTTCAGAAGTCAAACTCAATCTCTTGTTCGCAAACACAGAATATTTTGCTTTGGACGGAAATGACATCCGTCTCTTGACCTTTATAAATTTCTCCATTATTTATGCTTTGTTATTTTTATTCTGTCACAATTTAATCAAAAACAATTTAATCAGCTAAAATTGGGAACAGCCATCTTGTCACCATGTCTAAACACCAACAAAACTGTACTCCTGTGAAACAACTGTACTTGATATGTAAAAGCTAGCATCTTTTATTTCAAAGAAAGTATAACAGGTGTCCATGATTGACCTGGAACTCTCCAAGAATGTATATGAGCCAGCTATATCTGAGGCATATCCATGGTCTATGTAGTTCCATCAATTGGCAGTAAATTGATCCCAACTGTCCCATCATTTACCCTGAGCTAACAGACTGCTGAGTGCCCAACAGTGTTAACCCATTTATGCCTAGTGGACTCTCCCATCCTTCTAAATATGATCAATTTATTTCCAAAATTAGAGATGTCTGGTATACTTATTTCTATTTTTAGAATATTTGACACAGAAATTCCTTTAAGCAAACAGCGCAGACCCTGATGAGACGCCGCATCATGCGGCGTCTCATCTGGGTCTACGCATTTGCCTAGGCCTTTTTTCTAGACGCTAGGCATAAATGGGTTAACCTTTCAGCAGTCTGTCCATCTATTATCTATCATTACTCCACTTTCGTCTACAATCAATTCAATTACCAGCTCCAATCAATGCAATTACCTACAACATGCCTTCAACCTATGAACAATCTAAAGCCAGTTACTTCAAATCCACCTGAAAATTTCAAAACCTATGATGATGCTTTAACACAAACACTTCACATTCTTCTATTGCATTTTATTTCAAATTAAATATTTAACCACTTTTTTTCAGATTTACGACTCAAATTGCATTGTTTTTAGTAAAAGCAAAAATGTTTTCAAAATAGTAATAAGAAAAACTTCAGTCAATTCTTTCAACAGCTTCCTCATGAATCAATCCACAAAGGAATGAATCTCGGTTTTCACCTGTTCACAAAGACGTGCTCTATTTACAAACAGCCCAATTTCAAATCATCCAATGAGATCTTTAGCTCAAATAGATCAAAACAACCTAAGCACACCTCCCCATCAGGTATTCCAGGACAAAAACAGGAAATGTTACACCATATTCCTCAATCACAGAATACAAATCTGTTTTCAATGAAAACTTATTGCCTGTAACCCCAGATTGAAACCGGTAGAGCCACTAAACCTATTTTTTGCAAACAACTGCCACCAATTCACAAAACCATAACCACCAGGTTCCCCTTTTGCATGTTTCACTGATTTTGAACATTGATTGTTTTATTGTTTGTAACATGTGCCAATTTTTTGAGTATGCAAAGCATCAATATAAGCTCACAGCAGCTGCAACTGCATGGGCAGCTCTTGCCATAGGAAGCAGTTTTTACTGAGGAGAAAAGAATGTATTTGACTCAGATATGATAAATAGCCCTTTGCATGCTGGGAAATTTGTCGTCTGCTAAAATGTTGTCTGCTAAATTTCTAAAATTAGCATTTTCTTCGATTTTTTTTCCAAGAATACTATCAGAATAGCAAACAGTTTGGATCCTGATGAGACGCCACGTTCTGTGGCGTCTCATCTGGATCCAAACTGTTTGCAAAGGCCTTCAAAATCCGGTTCCAGCGCTCAAAGGGATAGACAGGAGGATGTTTGACTCATTTTTACTGCAGGTAGATCTTGCATCATTTCTTACAATTTCTGCTATCAAGTAAGAATCATGCTCATTCATTTCTTTTCATGCACTTACAAACAAGTAACATGGCAATGTCTAGAAAGCAGATTTTCAATGTTTCAGTGTTGTTGTTTTTTTATTTAAATGATTGTGCAATCCTAGGGTCTGCATGTAAGTAACCAACACACAAAATGTCATTGCAATACCTCCATCCATACTCAAAGTAAAAAAGTTTTCATATTTTAAGTAACATGACCTTGAACTTGAACCAACTAGTCCAAAATGCAATCACAAGCTAGGTCTGCATGTAAGATAAAAACATACAAAATTTCATAATAAAAGACCATCGAAACTCAAGTTATACAGAAAAAAACTGTTTTTTTTCTTTCTATTTATTCTTACAATGAACTTGACATTTACTCGACTGGCCCCAAATGAACGCCCATAGAAGGTCTACATATAAGCAGCCTTCACATACATTTCAGTGCAATATTTCCATCTAAACTCAAATTATTCACCAAAAACACTTTTCTACTTTAAGATACAGTGACCATGACTTTGACCAGAATGGCCCCAAATACAATGCCAAGCTAGGTTTGCAGGTAAGCTATCTACACCCTTAATTTAAGTGCATACTTCTATCAAAATCTCAATAAATGCTAAAAAACTAATGTTAATATAAATTGATATACTATTTCAATTCACTTAAGATTCCAGAACCTTAACAAGGTTGGCTTACAATTGCCAATAGCAAAATAATGTCATTCTTGAGCACAAACATTTAAGATTAACCATTCAATGGAAATGAAACGGAATGTAACGCAAGAGGCTAGGAATAAAATGTGACCCTTAGAGTGTTAAAATTAGGGCATTTTTCGTACTTTTCTTTTTGTTCCTTTCATGTGTGTATATTAATGAAAGATTATCTGTTCTTAAGACACAAATAGATGCTCTAAAAGTAAAGATGCTTAACTGGTCCCAAAATATTTTTCTTCAATTTCCTAAAGAAAAAGAGCGATTTATCTGAGCTTATCTTAACTGGTCCCAATACATGTTTCGTCAATTACCTACAGAAAAAGAGCAATTTATCGGAGCTAATCAACAAAGAAATCGCTGTCATGGACAAAATAACAGACAGTGAATTGATAACAATCATGGCATCAAACATAGAGCAAATTTGTACTGATAGTTATCAGGAAATGAACATGGTTCAATTCTCCTTCCACTGGGAAAGCAACCTTGCTTGATGTTGAAAAGCCATAGGGCTTATTAGCTGAGTTCAGCAAAACATGAATATTTAATAAGAATTACCTGAGTACATAGGTATTATATAAACGGCTAATGAGCTCTTTGATATTAACATTAAAGCTTTATCAGAATTTCAAGATAGTTACCTGGATTTCACCAGAAGCTATGCTATGTTACAAGGGTTATTTCAAGAAATTGAGGTAAAGACTAATAATATGACTTGTAGTTCAGTTAATATGCCAACACCTGAGATATGTTATTTGTTCTTAATATGTTCATGATTTGATCAAAACTTTTTTCAATACAACCATGTAGTATTATGTGTCTTGATTTTTTTTTTTATAATTTATTTATTGCTCACAACTGTAATTACACACAACAACAAAAAAACAAGTATCAACATATTTCATGCATTATAACCTTTAATTTTAATGTTAAAGACATTCAGAGATCATATGCTTCAAACAGAACACTAATGACTACAATGAACAGGACATTTTCTAATAACATATGAGCCATAAAACAACCATGTACCTTACAAAGGTCAGCAGAGTTTACATTCAACTTCCATCAACTTTTATACAGGTATTACCTTGAAACTTCAAAGAAAATTCCAGTCAATCGTAAGGACATTATTTTCAATTAGCACATGGGCAGTTTTTATGACCTCATTATTGCATTCATCATCTAGGCTCCATTCCACTCTGCATGTGTCAGATATTGTCATGTTTTTCATCAACTCACAACAGCAATAAAGCCTTGCTTTTCCAAGCATATTGGATGGTCTTTAATCTATTTTTTATTACTTATAATAACACAAGAAAAGGTTGGAAGTTCAATCTTTCTCCTGGCAAGAGTGCACCTTTGAAAACTTGGTCAAGGTATTGTAGGTACATGTCTTGTATTTCAGTGTTTTTAAACAGCATGCCTACTGTGTAAAAACATCATTCCTTGGATTTATTTCCTGTGAATGTTTGTACTTGTATCATGTTTGGTTTGTAGACAGACATACATCAGGAAAGAGCCTGTCATGTTCAATTTAAGGATACAGTAGTCATACAGACCAATTATAAGATTTGTCCGATGTACAAACAAACGAGTGTGGATCTAATAGGCAGTTTATTAAAAATGTTATATTATATATTTTTGCCATAACTCATTTAAAAAAATGATAATCAACTTAAGCCATTAACCATGCAAGGGGCAATAATTGAAATGGGAATGTAAAAATAAACTGATGTACTTGGATGTAAAAAATAATTTAGATTAATTGGATAAATATTATATCATGTCTAGTGCAGTTTGAACACAGTATTGGGAAAGAACAATCTAGTGTGAGGTGGGGGGGGGGGGCATTGATCAATTAAAATATGATACTGATTTGTCTACAGACAAAGAAGACAATCATTGTTAAAACTACCAAAAACAATGCAAACTTTTTCGGAGGAGCAAAGTAAATCAAGTCTTTGTCCATGACAAAACATTTTATGTTGGTATTTATTGGTCGATAAACTATGATAGATAAAAAAGGTCATAAAAATGACATTCATGTCAACTGAAGTTATATATAGCAACTGGGACCATAAAAAAGAGCACACTCCTTTCAGCAAGAAATATGGTAAGAGTTCTGGTCTGCCTTTTAGCTGCTGGAGTTCCAGCCATAATGACACTGACTTTTAGCCTTGCTCTGGGAAAACGGAGCATAATGCTTGTGCGTAAAGTGTCGTCCCAGATTAGCCTGTGCAGTCTGCACAGGCTAATCAGGAATGACACTTTCCGCTTTTATTTTTAGTTTTATGGAAGTCTCTCCTTAGCCAGAATCCACTTAAAGCATGTGCATTAAACCCCATATTCCCAGAACAAGGCTCCTTTGTTTTGATTGCCTCATCTTGACAACAATATCTTTGTGAGAAACACACAACACCTGGTCTGATCCATGAAACTAAAGAGCTGTTTACTGATCAGATCTGAATGCCATCAAATTGCCTGACCTGACCGATATAAACAACACCAGAAACACCTGATTTCTCTGATAACATTACACAATAAATCTTTCAGATTAATCATTCAGGATGTGCTCTGGTACTTAATGTTTTCCAAGGGAATGTATCCAGTTTTAATTGAAGTCAATTACCTCCCCTGACAACAATTGCTCAAGGGTGAGTTAGCTCCCCTAACAAAAAGTGCTCAAGAGTGAATTACCTCCCCTGACAACAAGTGTTCAAGGGTGAGTAATTCTGGTCAACTGTAATACTAGAAGCCTATCAGCAACATGTTGACCTCTTGATTTAATGGATTTGGATCATCATTATCATTGGTTGTCAGCACTTCACTTAAAACTTAGGTGAACTAGTTCTTACATTCTGACATGTCATTATGGTAACTGATACTCAAGCAAGTCTAAGAAATTCTGCAGTGTTTCTGTAAAATACTGATTGTGTCCCATTTTAGATCACCTAAGCACACATGCTCATGGTGAGCTTTTGTGATCACCTTTTGTCTGTTGTTCAACATCCTTTTTGCAAACATTGTCATCTATTACCCTGTGAACACATTTATTTCCAACTCTTCATAAAAGTTGGTAGGAACACTTGTCCCAATGATATATTGGCACGTCATGTGGGTCACATGGGGTAAACAAAGGGTCACAAGTTCAACTTTAAAAAGCTTTCAAACATTCTAAAGTCATATTTTGCCCAATCATCGTGAAACTTGCTTATACAATTTGCTCCAATGATATCTCAGCCAAGTTTTAAAATGGTTCTGGTCCGATTAAAAAATAGCTGCTAGGGGGCAAGGAAGTTTTCTACGTAAGGAAAAAGTTAACCCTCGTGAATTCTATAGAAACCATATTTTTTGCCAAATCTTCATTTAAATTGCCCAGAACATTTGTTCTAAAGATGCCTTTATTTATATTTCCTATATGGTTTTAGCAGTTCATTTTCAGAGAATTAACCCTTTGCATGCTGGGAAATTTGTCGTCTGCTAAAATGTTGTCTGCTAAATTTCTAAAATTAGCATTTTCTTCGATTTTTTTTCAAAGAATACTATCAGAATAGCAAACAGTTTGGATCCTGATGAGACGCCACGTTGTGTGGCGTCTCATCTGGATCCAAACTGTTTGCAAAGGCCTTCAAAATCCGGTTCCAGCGCTCAAAGGGTTAAATCAGTCTTCCCTAGGCCATGACTTTGATTCTCTTTTTTCATGGAGCTATCTGCTTTCAAAAAGCGCAGGAACAAAGGGAGATACATCAAGGCATTGGAACTCAAATATTAATTTTATTATCTCTTAACTACTTATCTGAAAACTTCACACAGCAATTTTTGCTGCTGTAATTTTGAACCACAGTCAACAAACCCATTCTGGTTAAATCAACAATGAGTTTTGCATGTAAAGAAAGTCATTCGTTAAGATGCATCCCTTGATTTGATTATATCCAACTGAAAACTTTAACAAAGAACTTTTTACATAACCCTTTGCATGCTGGGTAATTTGTCGTCTGCTAAAATGTCATCTGCTGAATTTCTAAAATTAGCATTTTCTTCGATTTTTTTCAAAGAATACTATCAGAATAGCAAACAGTTTGGATCCTGATGAGACGCCACGTTCTGTGGCGTCTCATCTGGATCCAAACTGTTTGCAAAAACCTTCAAAATCCGGTTCCAGCACTCAAAGGGTTAATATGCTATGTACACCGCGATTGGCCAAACATAACAGATTGCAGTCTTTCTCTGAGAAAAAAGGTTTTGATAGGATGTGATGCATGTACATATGTTATTATGCACTGCTTTGCACTTTGTTGGTATTACGATTTGACAGTAACAAGTGTTTCAATTTTATACAGTATGATCTTCCTCAATGGTGGCGCCAATCATGATAGTGGAAATGTAGCATTACATGTATTGTGATTTTGAACCTGTCAACATACACAATTTCGGTATAGGACATTCTAAACTTCATCAGAAAAAAATAAGTTTTCAATGATATGAGAGTGGCTTTCTAAGACAAGTACCTTGGTGCATTCCTCATCGAAGTCTTTGAGTTGCAGGCACTTCTCCAGACGGTTGATTCGCGTGTCCGAGAGGCGCATGAGGCGTGAGATCGTGTCCTGCACATGGCGGTAGAGTCGTGTGATGTCTTCCATCCCGTACCTGAAATATTAATATGAGACTCGTTCTGAGAAAACTGGGTTAAATGCATGTGTGTAAGATGTCTAATCAGGGACGACAGTTTCCGCTTTTATGGTATTTTTCATTTAAAGGAAGAAGCCAAAACCGAGTTAAGGCGGAAAGTGTCATCCCAGAGTAGCCCTCACGGACTGCACATGCTGATCTGGGAAGACACTTTACACACATGCATTAAGCCCAGTTTTCCCGGAGCAAGGATCATATATACTTCAAAACACATCATATTATAGTGCAAATCTTTAACTACAATATCCTTATCTTTGATTAAAATTGTATTTGGTTCAATGAATCATTATTGAACATTATTGTACAATAATGTACCTTATTGTACATCTTTAATGCAAAACCATCACATTTGTCATCTATACGTATAATCATATGAAGAATGTCCAAGGATTATAATACAAAATGTAATGTTAAATACAAACACATTTTTACTGCACAAAAACTACTAATTATATTTTGCCCAGATTAACACAATTTAAACAATTTTGGTATTAAACCTATTTTTGCTCAAGCATTAAACATATGCGACCAATGTGATTCCATTTGTGTCTGCATACAGTTTTATCATTACCCAACAAGTCTGTAGTGAGTGAGAGAGAGCATCAAATGATGTTTGCTTCCCACCAACCTGTAATAACCTATAAAATAAATAGGTTTAAACTAACCTGTAATCATCCGTATGACCGATATTCACTTCCTCCCGGACCAGCGACTGCAGAATGGCATCGCCCTCCTGCTGCAGACGGGTTACCCGCGGGTCCTCGAAAGTGGCCCGCACGAGATTCTCGTGGTGGTTGACGAGATGAGACGCCTCCTTGGCAGATGCGGGCACCTGGTCGACGACCGAGAGCTCCTGTATCACGTTGACGAGGTAGCGCCCTACTGCACGACAGCTGGCAAGGAACGGGTCCAGTCGCTGTAGAGAAGAGATCGACGGTTGAGAGTGATACTATTGTATCTAATACAGATATGTTAAGCAGATACAACAGATTGGCACACAAGACTCAAAATGTCAATCACATTTGAGTTGGTCTCTGGGAAACCCAGAGGGCGTAAAGTATCAACCCAGATTAGCCAGTGCAGTCCACTGTGTTGACATTTTCCGCCTAGCCTGGTGATCATTTAGAAGAGACTTCCTTTAAACGAAAAATTCCATAAAAGCGCAAAGCGTCCTTCATGATTATCCTGCTCTGAGTGCACAGGCTTATCTGTGACGATCTTTAGGCAATCTGATTTTCC